>UELU01126578.1:0-10786 GCA_900490025.1 Megastigmus dorsalis
TATATATATAATGGGCAGCCGCGCGTGCACCGGATCCCTAATATTATATACATATAGATATACACAAGCAGGGCTACCTGTATATGTACGCGCACGTGGAGGCGAAAGGCGTGGGCGGAGAAGGTGTTAAGACCCCCGACTGCGGTGTCCAAATATTTTCTCTCATTGTGAATATACGGGGTATTTCTGCCGGACTCGTTTGGCCTGGGCCAAAAGTCAAGTCTGCCTTTGCACCGAGAAAGAGACGAGACCCGACCGCCCCCTATTTTCTAAACGGATTGACTTTTCGACGAGGGTGTACGTCGAGAGAAAAGAAGCGCAGGGAAAGGAGCGCAAAAGCTTCGGATGCATCGATGATCGGTGTTGCTCTTAACCCTTTCGCAGCCCGCGGATACTTACTTTAATACGGCAAAATCCTATTATAATCGTCCGCATTGGGAAGGCTTAGGCCCCGGATGATACTGATGGGGGATTTTGGCATAGAGGGACTGTGCGGTGAGTAGGCGTGAGAGTGTTTTCAGGGAGAATTTTCGCTTGATTTCGCAGTCTCGACTTGTGGCCCTAACCGCGGATTAGGGGCCATGTGATTATTAGGCTTATTTCGCCATTTTTCCGCAACTTCCATGGATTTTTCCTTTTCACGCGTTCTTTTGCTGTACGTTAAGAGGTCGATTTACAATTTTCGCGTGTATTTTTATTCATCGATGTGCACTGGTAAATGTACGATTGGAACTACGAACAAATTATGTTGCGTACTCATTAATCGTTTGAAAATATATAACCTATTATTTTCTTATTTTTGTAGTAGCGCAAAAAAGATGCAATTTGGACAAACCATTGGCTAAAAAGCTCTGAACGTTGTTCAAAATATGGAACTGATCAATGCAATATGAAAATCTGAATCTTAAATCAATGAATTTTGTTATTAGGCATGTTTTTTTTTTATTTTGATTTAAAGTCGCATGAACTTGATATGATCATGAGTGACGACTTGTACAAAACTTTTTTTACCTGGATGAAATAAATTTACAATATTATAGTTTACATTTATATATAATAGAATTTACATTGATAATCACAAAGAATACACTTACAATTTCTGATGTCTCTTTTTTTATTTCCCTTTATATTTTATCTAGTAAATTTATTTCTTGATGTAAAGTGGTAATTTTATTGCAAGACAAAGTTTTCGAACATTTTTTTGTAGTTTGGTGTGATTTCAATTTTCTCTCGCTCATGTTTTGTATTGCATCTACAGATGTAGGAAGAATTTTGTTATTCGTAATGATGTTATTATACCAAAGAAAAATATAATAATAAGGAATAAAATGATTCTGCATAGTCTACCAATGATTTCATTGATATTATTGTTTATATTAGGTACATCCACTTGATGCACCGTTTAATTATTTATAATTTTACTCGGATGAAGTTCATTATAATTAATAATCAATATAAAATTAGAACTTCAACTCAATATCAATAATGTCATTACATTATCCTGGAATTTCGCTGAAAATCCGAGCTAGTAATACTGCACTATGTAAATTGCTATGGAAGTGAATATGATGATGTCGCGTCAATGTCCAATCTCTTTGAAAAATAAAATTAGAGGCTTTTTTGTAAATCGTTACATGATGACAATTGGAAATTTGAAGTTTCTTTATCGATCAACTTGTGTAATAAGCGATATAACTTAATTAAAAAATTTCAAACGAAAAATACGTTACTCCAATGCATAAAGAAAATATAAAACATGTCATAGTTAAAAAACATTAGTGTCTCTAGAAATGATAAATCGGTGACGTCTCGTAATTTACTACACAAAATAAAAAAAAATTTTACAGTATTTTGCTATACAATTTTTTTATAAAATTTTAAATTTTTATTTAGCTACTTATGATTGAATATGAGGAAAATCTTAAAACGAGTTTTTGTGAGTAACGATAGATTTTAAAATGAACAAGACTAGCTTAAGAATCCTGCAAATTTATTGTTATAAATCGATTTAGTTTGCCACTCTCTTTAGTTTATTTTTTTTTCTATTTGCAAGCGATAGTGCACAGTTGAAAATGTAGTGTTTTAATATAAATTCAAATGATATATTTTATAAAAGATATACGTAACTGAAATTTGCCTTGTCAATTTTAAACACACATCGTTTACTGTATATAATGGTGCAAATATCGCAAAAGGTCATGTACACATTAACAGATTGCTAAAATAAATTATTGTGAAGTCGCTCATAAACGTCGCAATAATAAAGATTACAAATTTATTCAATACACTTTTGATTGCATTGAAAATTACAAATGGTTCGCTGATGATCGTTTAACGTCTTTTAATTTTACAAATTGGAACGATAACATCTATCATACTTATTACAAATTTATATTTCTTTATCAATACTGGACGCGCTGTATATTTTACATCCCAAAAGTCACCCAAACGATCTCTGCTGATCACGGAATTCAAACGCAGCCCATAGCATTATCCCCCTATAAAAATCAAACGCAAAACTCGGAGCTTAAAATACCCAATGATTTCCAATCGCGTATAAGTTCGAATCGGCGGCCATCGGCATAAATAAGAAAGCCTCTCCAGCGCGAACGTGGAATCCACATTTCACGCTACATAAAGCAAAAGTATCCCGGAATACAAACCGTATACGCATATACCTATATATCCACTCTTCTCCCAATCCAAGATATATAAGATACAAAAGAGAGAGGAAACTTCAACGTGCGCACATAAGGAAACAAACAAACACACAAAAATCTCCCGCTACATCACCATGAGGAAAAGCCTCTATATCTTAGCCCTCTCCCTCTCTCTCTCGCTTTCTCACCCCTCGCGCGCGCACGCTTAAACGAGTCATCATCCACGCTAGATCGGTGCACAAGGGGTGGGGGGGCCTCATCTCTTGGGCGCGTGTCCTCAAGGATGAGCGCGTTTAGCCTATACCCTCCCCCTACTCCATTGGTCGGACGAAAAACGGGCATCATCCAGGCGATGATCCGCAGCGCACACGCTTTCCGCGCGCCGGCAACAGAGAGAGAGAAAGACATATACCCAGCATCGGAGAGAAAGCAGAAGCAGCGGCGCACGGCAGCAACCCCCTAACCTAACCTCGTATACACACACCTTCCATCTCTCTCTCAGTCTCTCTCACTCTCACTTTGGAGCCGGCATGACTCGAGAAACGACGACGGCAGCGGCGGCGACGGCGGCTGCAGGCGGCGGCGGTGGTTAAAACTGGGGGTACTGCGAGAGTGTACGCAGAGAGAGAGAGAGAGAGCAAGAGAGCCGCCGAGGCTCCGAAGGCGGCTCGCCGCGGCGGCCACAACACGACCGCCGGTCCTCATTGGTCGGCCGGCCGACGGCTGGGCGGGGGCTCGGGGAAAAAGTGCCGCACGGGTGGGGATAAAAATCCTCGGCTGAGCCCGAGTGAGCCGACGTGAGCCCCCCTCTAAATAGATGTGCCTGTGCCCGCGAAAAACTAGAATCCGCTCAGCCGGCATCGAGTGCGCGTCGGCTCGTTCTCCTGCTCAACGCCACAACGCCACGCACACTCACGCACACGCACACACACGCGATACTCGCAACTTTACCTATATATATATATATATATATGTATATACATATAACCGTGCGTGCGCAACGAGATATACATATACGTAAACGCGAGCGCCCCTCTCACAGTGTACACATATACGTCTATATCTGAGATATAGATACACCGAGAGAGAGAGAGAGAGAGAGAGAGAGATAGAGAGAGCAAAGTGCACCGACCCTCGTGTTAAATTACGAATCCAATTCTGTTCCTTTTCTTCTTTCGTCTCGTTCGAGAAAGAGAAAAAGAAAAGAGAGCAAGAGAGGGATATTCAGTGCGTGAGGAGTTTTGCAGCGATACACAGTGCGTCGATGACTAGTGCGTAGAGAATAAAAACCAGAGAGACTCACGAGCATCGATAGTGTGTTATTTACGTTCTACGCGAAGTTACACGTCCCAAGGATCAATCGGGCAAGATGCATTTGCCGGAGGGTCCGATCGGCATGGACAACTTCAACGCGATCCACGAGACACTGCGCGCCTGTCACGGCGACCTCGTGCAGACCGGCAGTCCAGCTATACTCTGCAGTCCTCTGCCTACCCATTGGCGATCTAACAAGTCGCTGCCCGTGGCCTTCAAGGTCGTCACCTTGGACGAGGTCAGCGACGGGACCCTCGTCACCATCAGCGCGGGCAACGACGAGAACTTCTGCGGCGAGCTGAGAAACTGCACGGCCGTCATGAAGAACCAAGTTGCCAAGTTCAACGATCTCAGATTCGTTGGACGCAGCGGCAGAGGTGAGCATCTTAAAACCTTTTTACCTTCTCCTTTTCAACCTTTGCCCAAGTGTTCGATCGCGAGAAATCGGTTGCGAAGATCGGTTCCTACAGTCGTTCAAAGTTGACGTTTACGGTGCAACTCGGGACTTTCCTGTTCCTATTAGGCTAAGCACTCTTGGAAATCGAGTAATTCGCAGTCGTGTGACAACTTTTAAAACTGAATCGCCTTACATTGTCAGATATTAGTAAATTGTCGGAAAACCCATACGATTAGAATCACATGTATCCAATTTTAACACGTGCAATAAAACAATTTAGTTCCTCGAACAAGTCGTCCTCACTCGAGCAATAACCATTTAGTTGTTCATACTTATAATGCATGTGAATACCTGCAATTAGTCCCATACGCATGTGCAACATTAATTATACCATACTAAATGATGTGTGATTTGTTTTTCTTCCAGGAAAGTCGTTCTCACTGACGATACAAATCAGTACGGTGCCTTTTCAAGTAGCCACATACACGAAAGCCATCAAGGTTACCGTAGACGGACCAAGGGAACCTCGATCAAAGTCGAGTAAGTATCAATTTACCACACCCAAGTATTATTATTGCATATTCTTCACGAGAACGAAATATCGGTACATATGCGGCATTACGCGTAAGAATGGTAGACGAAATAAAAAAAGGGAGCAAAAAGAAAAAGAAATCGGTTAGCGCCATATTGACCATAAGTACCTCGAGGAATCCGCAAAAGAGCGGCGAGCGGGTGGGCGTTCGCGGCGGCGTTTAATAATCCGGTGGGTGGGGAGAGTTGGAGGAGAGAGAGAGAGAGAGAGAAAGCCAGACTCGGCGGACCTCAAACCGCCGGCCGCGGAATGGCGCGCGCTTCCACACGTACCCAGACACATACCGATATACGTACATATAGTATACACACATTATACACGTGTGTGCGGACTCGCGGAATGGTCGGTGTGTTGGTAAGACTTGGCAGAGCTTCAAAGGCCGGTGCTTATTTTCTCAACGGCGACGACGACGACGACGACGACGACGACGACTGCGTGCACCGCGGCACTTGTTTACGAGATCGGATGAAGAGACGCCGACGTCGCTAACGCGCCTTTTTTGTTTATCGCGACGGTGCCTTATACACTACACCAACTCCTCCGCATATGGCGGTAGAACATATGCAGAGTTAACGAGCTGGCGCGCGTTTAAACAAACGTTTCTCGCGCCTTTGCCGCTTCTCGGCTTCCTCAATAAAGTGTCGGCAGTCAGGCCCCTTTATTGCGCTTCTCTCTTTTTTTTTTCTACTTCCTCTCTTTTTCAATAAACCAAAGTCTGCGGGTTCGTTTTTGTCAAAATCCGCGGGTAAATCATCATAGGCGATAATTGGCCGCCGCCGCCGACGCGCGTTCCTCGCTTCTCGGTGTCTATTAATACTTTGCTCGTAAAAGGGACTTTGGAATCGTGCGCAGATGAGTTAGTGCGACTATAAATTTAATTCCGCCTCGCTGTACCAACTTGGCGACTCGATCTCCTCGTCGACTCCACGAATTGCTCCGATATTTCGTTCTCCTGACTCATCATTTCACCGTACATATATATATATGTATTTGAAATAGCCCATTTCTCACGCGTCTATTAGTGAAAAACTCGAGCGGCTTCGACAATGGCAATTCCAGAGGAGCCTCGAGATTTCACTAATAGAGCGTGAAAAGTCGAGATCTATTGTGCTTGACTTTCTGTCACCCCTCGAGTCAAAAAATTACGTCCTCGCGTGTGTCGGTCGAGGTTCGCATATTAAACTGTCATGTGCTCTTTTCTTTTGCAGATTACCAATACGGACCTGGATTTCCGGCACTGGGACTATTGAATCCGTGGCTGGACGCGGCCTACCTCGGTCACGCCTGGCACCTGCCCCATCCCGCGCTCGTCAAAGGTAAGCATCGCCACGGCGCATAATACACATACAAACACACACGCACACACACACACACACATGCGAACCGCTATAATCCCGCACTTCCCTTCCTTTCCCTTTCCATTCAATTCAGCGCGACACACTCTTTGGGACTGTCGCGCTCGCGCGCAACCTCACGGCTCCTAAATTTCTCTCTCTCTCTGCCCACAAAGAGAGGAAATCTGCTTTTTGAAATCTGTCAAACCATTGATTCCTGTCTAAATATGACGAGAAACTAGTAACGACCGCACGATTGTTATTCGGCAGCGGTGCGTGTATAAAGTTTCAGGAGAAGAATTTGTCTCGAAAAAGAACGGGGGAAAAGCGAAATTTTACCCGGCGCTACACTTTTTCACAAATAACTGCGATATAAAGCACGGGGTTCACGTGAATGATAGCCGTATACACACTCGCCCGCACCAGAGAAAGAGAGCGAGAGACACAGAAAGAAAAGAGTAATCACGAATTTTTATCGCTCTTTTTCCCGCACGCGCTGTGTATCGATTCGTGCACATACACACAGTACACGCTTACTTCTCTCTCTTTCTCTCTCTTCTCTCTCTCCTCTCTCTTGCTTTCTCCTCGACATCTCCGATGATTCATGCAGACCGGGGTTCGCTCTGGACCCTCGACCGACCCCCAGAGCCGGTTTCTCTCTCTCTCTCTCTCTCTCTCTCTCTCTGTCTCTCCCTTTCTCACAGTCGATTCGCTATCCGTATACGCGCGCGCCCCTGCACACGCACACCAACTACATATCGTGTGTACAAGAGCGCGCGCGCAACAACTGCAGCGAATACAACAATGCGACTTAACGCCCCTTTCTCCACTCACTTTTTTGCCTATCAGCCCAACAAAACGCTCTATCCCCAGCATATTTATAATTCAAAACTCCCGCCATTGTGCCCTACGCTTACGCACACACACACACACACACACACACACAACTCAATTCGAAACTTGTCATCAGCCAATCCTTCCCTTCAAGCAAATCGCAACAGCAGAAGCCTGCAAAAACCAACAGATCGCTAATCAGTTCCCTACTTTTGTCTTGCAGGATCAATCGGCATGCCGCATACCGATCTCTTCGGTCCGAGCTTCCCACCAACGGTCATACCCTCGGCATATCCATTCGCCGACCACGTCAACAAGTACAACACAGCGACGGCGCAACCGCAAACCGACTTCATCAGCAGCCTCTCGCACAAGAGCTCCTCGGTCCACTCGACGACGCCACCGACGACGACGACACCCTTGGCCAGCAGCCTACTCCTGGCGAACAGTCCGTCGCGCACACCGCCGCGCAGTCCGAGCGACACGGGCAGCGAGTCGGCACCCGAGGAAGTGCGCAGTGCCTTCGTGCCGATCCGTCTCAATCCTATGGCCAGTTCGGTTACGCCCTCCTCCTCGTCACCCGAGCGACTCAATACGAGGAGGCCCTTGGAGGGCACGAGGAACGAGCTCAAGGCGCCCACGGCACTCATATCGCACAGGACCAGCGTGGACAAGAGGAGTCCGCCGCCCACCAAGATCCAGGCGCCGCCTGCGGCCAAACCAGTCTGGAGGCCCTACTAGGGACAGTTGCGAGGCGCCCTCTTGCTCTGCGTGCTCGACCAGTTCTGGAGGTGGTTGGAAGGCTAGTGAGACACTACGTTTGTTCGTTTCTTGTTCGGGGATCGCGACTTGTACTCGTATTCTTTTACCCGTTCATCGTAGTTATTTCTACCATTAATTATTATCAACGTTTTTTTTTGTTCCTTTTTTTTAATTCTTCGATTGTTTATGTTTTGAACCCTTTTTTGTAAATACGCGCGCCGTGTATATATTTATATATGTGTATATAAATATATATACGTATTTATATCGATAAGTCTTGTAAATACGTGTAGATAGCTTTGTGGACAATAAGGCCTATAGTGTATAGGATTCACGGTGATAAGAGATTATTATATTATATATAAATATATGAGTGAGGAGACGTTTGGGGCGGACGAGAGAGAGATTATTGTAATTAGATTATTTATAAGCGAGAGAGACTTTAATTTAAACGAAATATTGTAAAAAGAGATGGTATTATATATAATACGTATATCGAGATGCAACGAGAGAAGTAATAAAACGATCTATGTGAAACAATTAAATCATGACTTTATATATTCTTCGAGACACCGCTCCGCAACCTTATATTCCTATATGTATATACCTCAACCTTTACACCCGATTCTCATGCGGTTAGCATACCTAATCGTTATACCATGAAGGTTTCCTAGTTTCTGATCAACTAAGAATACATATTTCTCAATCTTACACTTAAATTTAAGAAAATGTAATATATTTATCCACATAGGGAAGAAAAACCTTGGACGGTCCAGAACTCGTGGCAAACTGGGCTAGTCAATTTTATTCCCATGGTGCATATACCATTTTTTTTTCGCACTACCTAAAGCTTAAAGTACTCCTTTAATCCCGGCGCGTCGGGAAAAAGAACTTTTTTTAAATATTTTATGATTTTGACAAACTTGAATATAAATCTAGAAAATATTATTTTTTTTTAAAATAACATAAAATGCATAATTACACATAGTTATTCTAAAAATTCATAATGCAATGGAAGAGTAGATAAAACCAGTGAATATTTCGCAATATTGAACCAAAAATTTTCAACCAAGAAATAATGATACATTCTAGGTTTATAAATATATGAGAATGCTACCGAAGCCGTAGTAAGTAGAGAAACGCAGAGATAATGCACAAAACCGGTGTTTTTGTTTAGAAGTTATCAAAATATGAAACTTAAAAAGAAATGAACCTGAGAGAAAGTGTTCGTACAATTAAAAAGATTAAGGCTGAAGTTTACTAAAGTGAGTGGAAAAATCAAGATTTCACGTGACAATTAGTCCTGAAAATTGCAAAGAATTACTTTCAAAATATTTCCTCACTTGTATACTGGCCACTCGTCCAGGAATGTTAGAGTTTTCATAAATTCTTCTTGTTCGCTGTAGTTTTGTATAAGTTTCCCATCGATACATATTTATCGAGGAGCAACCATTGGCATCCTCCTCCAATTAAAATTAAAAAAAAATGAAACACTGCCAAAATATCGTTGCCTAATCACAACTGCAGTAGCTCCGAAAAAGCAGTACAAATATATATAGGCAAAACGAGTACGTCCCCAAAAAAAAGGAGGCTAACAAAACTTAGGACAAGCTCGATTACACAGACTATACAGATCGCAAAAGCCCTCCGCAACTCTGGGTTGCGAAACGATCCTCTTGACGATTCGGGCCGGTGCGACACACACACACATCCGCGTCGGAGTTCGTTCGCGCTTATATGCCCTGAAAAAAGATTGAAGCGACGGCTGCGAAAAGGGAGAAGAGAGAGAGACATTCATAGACGCATGTTATATACGTCTTGCTCGCGCTTGTCGTCGTCTTGTTATTTTTTTGTGTGTGCCCAGTGTCGCCGCGCGATTTAAATCTGAATGGACGGCTCGAGGGACTTGTGTGCTCTGTCTGGTATACATATATATGTATATATGTAAGCTGCGAAAAAGGGAGAACGAATGGACGCGCGCGTGAGATCTGATGTGTTCTGCAGGAGAGAGAGAGAGAGAGAGAGAGAGAGAGAGAGAGAGAGAGAGAGACCCTGTGGAATTGGCGGAGCCGTATAGCGAATAGAGTGGCGATGACTCTCAACTCGGGGTTTAGGAGCGTCGGACAGTGGCGCGCGTTGATGGCTTCATTAAATTATGAACGCGTGATCGCCCGCCGCTGCATCCTATATAATGTGCATCTGGAAATCAGTGGGGAGCATCTGACTTTTGTGTCTATGCTTCCGTGCCTTTATTTTTTTATATACATACATTCCATGCTTGGACGAATGTGTGCGCATATTGTGCGATACATTTTGCCCAATTTTTTTTTTTTTTTGTAATTTATAGGTACTTTTTTTTTATCAAATAAATCGATAACAGATATAAACCGATTTTAATCCTTGGCGACACATATTTAAACTGAACGTTCATTGTGAATTTTTGTGATAAAACAAATATATTTTTAAAGTTTTTCCTTGCAGTGGTTTTTCTATTTAACAATCATGAGTCCGCAGATCTAAAGAAGCCATAAAGAGAGAGAAAAACTACACCCTTCTATCCGAAGGTACAGAATTAGTCAGCAAAATGTATACCTATAACACTGCAATAATCAGCTGTTCACGCATGAATCAGCGCCCATAAACGAACACGAATCCCAATTCATTTGTGCAACTTTAACAAATCCCTTTATATCCTTGATCCTTCAAAATGAAAACTAAAAAAATCCAATTTCAAGGCACACACGAACTGTGCGTATATAGCGAACGGAGCTTCGGCTCTCTCCCTTCGACTCCCCACTAAGTAAGCACACACACATACACATGCACGCACGCTTATTCCCAGCCAAGTGCAGACTATATACTTGCGTCAAACTCGGTCTAATAAGAGCGAGAG
>UELU01126579.1:0-26201 GCA_900490025.1 Megastigmus dorsalis
GTGTGTGTGTGTGTGTGTGTGTGTGACTGTGTGTGAGCAGAGCTCGGATGGTCGGTGCATTACGAAATCGCGCACACTTCGCATTAACATCCCAATGTGTGAATTCGCTCTAATTATGAATAACCACGGCAGTGCGGCTGAGAGCGTTCCGTAGTCCGTTAATAAACGAGTGTGCTAAGCGAGCGCAAAGAAGAAGAAGAGAAAAAAAAGTGACCGACCTGTTATGAAACAAAGAAAAAAGGGTCTCGCATCTCGAGTGTAAGACGGTAGCAGTCCGCAATAGCGGTTCTCTTGCGTAAGAAAGACGAGTGCAAGTATACCTACGGCGGCGTGCTCGAAAATATTGATTCTGCTCTCTCTCCTTCCCTCTCTCTTGCTCGGTGGATTTATCCGGAGAAATCGACTCCCGCGGTGTATTTAAAAATGTAGGTTCGATGAACCGCGAGGCTTTTGTAAGGAAGTGTAGCCCCTCGAGTCAGATATAACTAAAAGCTCCGCCGCGCCGAAGCGAAACGCTGTAAAATTGATTGGATAGTCACGCGAACGATCGTCGAATATTTTATGAACTCTTCGATCGAATTAGAAACGCCGAGAGGCGGAGAACCTTTTACAATCGACTCTATGTACATTCGTATTCTACGGTCATTTTTACATAACAAATATTTGCAACTGCATATTTGGCAGCTGCATCGTCGATAATTTAATTAGCTTGCAGAATATATATATCTGGTAAATTCATTGATAAATGAATCATTGAAACAATATTCTTATACTTCACTCAGCGACATATACAGATACTGCATTTTCTACAATGACATTAAACTCTAGACGAGTGTATACCGCCCCCATGAATAATTGAGCAACCGCATCGTTAAAAGTCCATTTTTCAGGTACCTCACAGACCTTCCTCTTCTGCAGCAAAGAGGGATAATGACATGTAGACCCTCAATTAATTCACGCATTAAACGAAATGAAAGGACGCGTCGCGGCGCTGCAGAGAAACGCGAAAAGTAGCCGTGGCCAACGGTCTCTAAAGTCCCGTCCAGTTAGCGAGTAAACAAGGTAAAATGAAGATAAGAGAGAAAGAGTGAGAGAGAGAGAGGGAGAGAGAGAGAAAGAGCGAGAGAGAGGTAAAGGGAGCGAGGAGTCTACGAGCGAAGAAAAGTCGAAAAATCCCACGAGCAGCTCGCGCAGGGCTGCGTTAGTTGCGGTACTCTCTATCTTTCTTTCTCTCTCTCGAGTAAGGGGGAGGGGGGGGGAAGAACTAATTAAGAGGATCACGAGAGGTCTTGATCCACTGATCCCTCGGCAGATGGTTTCGCCTCGGCCCCACTCCTCGCCTCGTTCTCGCGCCTCTCGCTCTAGTCTTCCACGCTGCCGAGACATCATTATTATACGTGTCAAAATGTGGCTATATGGGAAATTTGGAGCAGTGGAGCGAGTAACTCCGAGAATCGAGAGTGTAAGAAATTGGATCCTTGCTTTTTTTATATCCCAGCTTAAGGCACCTGTACTCTGCTTATATACGTATATTAAATAAAACAGCGCAACGTACAGCTTCATATATAAAACGAGAGATAAGATTATCGACGAATGGCATAAACCAGCTTGAGAATCTGATTGGCCATAACAGTGTATATACCGATCAATGGAATCTCTTAAAACTATACACAACCTGATTCTTTCACCAGCGTGTAAAAACTAGATAGTGATTGATCACCGCGCGGCACATTCTATTGTAGCCAACAGGAACAGATATATAGGTCATTATGCTGCAAATTTTAACGGTACATCAGTTACCCGATACGGCACATACACACATATATATATACCTTCGAAAGTAAAGTATCCAACAAATCATGTCGAGTATATCTTCACAAGAGAGAGAAAGAGAGGACGCACATACATCTTACAGCTCCGAAAAAGCTTGACGAGCTTGGCGCTATATAACACGTCGGGTCGCGGGGCCACGCGGCATTTAATCTCTGTCCTTCATTACTTCTTTATCGCTCCATCTCATCGCGCGTGTATGCTCGTCTCTCGGCTCTCTCGGGGTCGCAGCAACAGCCACCGCGATATATACTCGCATTCGTAGACCTCTGCAGCTCCGCGCTTGTAAATCTACCGTTACCGCGACGCGCTCTCGAGGATCGTAAAACTCTTTCCTCCTGTATAATCGAAAGCCCTCTCGTTTATACGTACGCGCGCATATGTACAGACAGTCGATGACCAAAGATCAGGGCGGAGTGAGGAGAGGGAGAGAGGAATTCACTCCTCCATCTCTCCTCCGTACAGGAGATTAGATGCACTCGCGACTGCTCGCCCATGAATATGCATGAGAGTGACATACGCGTGTGGCATGCCCCAGCAAAGAGAGAGAGAGAGAGAGAGAGAAAAACCAATAGAGAGATGAGAGCATGCATGTGCGTAAGAGAGAGAGAGAGAGGGGGGGAGCGAGTCACGGCCCGCAGAGTACGCGTAATGCGCGTAATGTTATTAAGCCGGTGCTCGAGAGAGGAGAGTCGTGTATATGCTGCACCTGCGCCACACTGGCGCGTGCAAGAGCAAACCGGTATGTTCGCACACGCGAGCGAATGATGCGAAGGGGTTTCGTTTTCGCCCGATTTTCTCTCTCTCGTATTATACATAACGTGTATGTACGCGCGCTTGCGTAATGGGCGAATGAACTGGTGAGCAGCAGCCAGGAGTCTCTCTCTCTCTCTCTCTCTCTTCCTTGAAACTGTATTTACGAAGGGCTCTGCGTGATGAAGCTCTCAGCTGCTACTGGGTGTGGGAATTTTTTTGCGCGCCGTGTTTCTTTGCTTATGTATAGTCCGCGCGAGAGCTGTTATACGAATTCTGCGGGATTTTGTTCCGCCAGGTATACAAAAAATTCGAGACTGCGTCCTGCTTAATTAGGATACTATACGTTAAACTCGACGGAGCTATATATATATACATATAGCTTTTCAACTCTTCGTAGAAAAGAAAAGGGGGCTGCTGTAAAGAATAGGTATAGGTCTTAATTCTTGTGTTCGATATAATTAGTGCGCCGCATTTGATATCGATTTATCGGTTTCATTGAAAATATAACGGCTTCTCTCTTCTATATAAGTCGAACGAGTCGTCCCATCGAAAATTTTATAAAATTACAATCATAGTTAAATTATTAAATCCTGAAATAGCGTAAGCCGAAGGAAAAATCGATTCTCGATGTATTATTACCGAGTCCCATCGAACAGTTAAAACTGCCAAGGAAATTGGCAAAGATCGTATATTTCCTCACGAAGCACAGTTCCCAAGAACATCATTGCACGTAGACGCACAGACACACGGACACACATACGTGTATCCCACGTCCTAAACTCCACCAGCCACATCCATTCCCCATCCAATCCATAAATATCCCGGTACGGTACAGAATAAGCGCGCGGTGGCCGGTCCCATGAAGCCCACAGAGAGACGCTTCGCGCACACGTTTCCCCGGACACAATGCACAATTCCTCGGGTCTGTTAACAAGCCTCGCTATATCCAGTCAGTCCTCCGCAACCTTATACATACACCGTGGCCCCGTATCTCTAGGCTTTCATCGCCACTCGAACTTTTGCGCATAGATCGGAAAAGAGCTCTCGCGGAGTCGCGCGCGCGCGCGGATGGAAAAATTGGCCGGTGCTCTCGTACGGGCACCCCTTCATCTTCCGAGCAATCATCCATCAAGCCGTGACTCGTGACTCCGCGTTGGAGGAAAAGAGCGAGAGAGGCATTGAAGCATCGTGCCGGAGGATCGCGTGCCATAGGCCAGCAACCTGACCTATAACCGCATACCTACCGACGACGTCATCGTCCTCTTCGCTGCTATCCGGCTCGACGTGCGGGAAGCGCACGCTGTTATATTATAAGTATATACCTATGCATTATAGTTGCTTTTCCACTCGTTCGTTATAGTTGCTCGTAGTTTTGCTACACTGTGTTTAGCATCAACTTTTTCGACGAACAAGCTACGGTTTTTTCTTTTTCTTTTTTTTCCTATTTTCTCTTCCGTCTTTATCGCATAATTGTATCGTTGGGTTTTCTGCAGTTGTGGTGTAGCTTCTTTTGTATTTTGCGAAACATTGGAGAGGAAGGAAGAAGATGCCCACGAGACTGAAATAAAATACGGCGTTTAGAGAGAACGTATACAAAGCCTGTACGTCATTATTTAAATCGTACAGGAAAAATATTTAATTAAAAGAAAAGTTTCTTTCTGCTACTTTGCAGAAAAACAGTTCCAAAACTGGATCAACTCTGTCTTTTTTATTAAATATTCCCCTTCAAGTAAACAATTGTATAAGTTAGCCTTCAAAACTTATATGTATCAAAATCAAACTCTTGAATATATTAATTTTATAGTCAAGAAATCCAGATCGTCCAAGTTCAATCGCATGTAGATACATAACCGATAACTGTGCAAGTAACAAACGCAACATTTACTTGTCGTTTGCGAATCACTTGAGAATGCAGTAGAGTACAGCGTAATAAATCGCTACATTCCCATTTCTCTCTCTCTCTCTCTCTCTCGCCTCGAACTTCATCTTTGTGTCCCGCAAAGGAGGGCACTGCACGAGAGCGCCGCACGGTGTCGAAAACAGCCCGTCGCGCTACGCGAGCGCGCGCAAAAATAATGCGGAGCGATAGTTGGCGGGCAGATCACGTCCAAGATTTGCCACGAGTGCGGAAAGCAAAAAAAAAAAAAAGAAGAAGAAGAAGAAGGAGGAGAAGGGAAGGAGGTATTGTCAGCAGCCTTAAGGTGAGAGATGGGATCAGGATCAGTCGGTCGGCTGGTTAATGCGATGCAACGCGGCGCGTCGCTGGCTGCTCCCATAACGGGGTCCCGCGGACTCGTGCGCGCGTGTTATCCTCGCCTCTCGAGTGCCTCGCTCTTGGCTCTCCTCTCTTCTCCTCTCGTCATTCTTCTTTTGCCGAACGAGAGAAAGAAGGAGCAGCGGCAGCACAATGCTTGAGAACGAGCTCGTTCTTCTTACTTTTTTTTTCCTTTCTTTACACTCCGTGCTGTTCTTTCGCTCTAGCTGCTCGTCTCTCTCTCTCTCTCTCTCGTTTTTTTTCTTCTTTTCTATCCTCTCTAGCCCCGCGGTGAACTGCCGACGGCACTGGAATTGTATTATGGTCGTGCGCGCTGTTTGGGATCTGCGGGAGAGGTTCGAGGCTTCCTCGTTGCGATTTATGGACTTGCCGCGCGCTCTCTGGATTTTCTTTTCGCTCTGTTCCCGTATATGATTTTAAAATTGTGGTACCTAGCGCGAGAAGCTTTTTACAGTGTTGCGCGCGTCGTTGGATATATGTGTGAACTTTTCCAAGAACTTTGGCAACTGTGATTGAAATTTCATACGCGATTGGCTTTACTTGGCGAATCGCAAGGGAGTTTGAACAAATTCTATAGAACGATAATAATTTGGTATAACGTACTTGATTTGTTTCGAACGACCAAGTTACTTTGGATATCGTCAAGTGAATTGAAAACTACTTATTTTATTACAGAGTCATCTTTATCTGGCAGTGGCATATAAACATAGTATTTCATGCGTTTGTATTTTAATTTTTATTTAAACTGTTTCATTCATTTTCAATTAAGGTTAGCAAAAAAAAAAAGAACTTCGGTTACAAATCAAATTCTATATTAGATTACATTCATCTTTCTTAGCGTAAAAAAATTATCTATAAAATCTATGCTGTGTTATAAAAAGTAATATAATAAATTGTAATTGATAAACAAAAATCAGTGCGCCGATGCGGAATCTCAAGTTCTGGATTCAATCGTCAGCCAAAAACCTCCTTCTGGTTGTATAGCAGGACTCTTTCGGCTGTATTGGAAATCCTTAGCAGTTTTTGCACTTGGCTTCAAAGTAAATTTGGCGAGCAAGAAGAAAAACAAAATTTTCGTTTCCAATATGGCAAATCGATTTCCTATGCAACTTCTAGGTCCAATGCCAAAGCCAAGATTGGTCACGTCGTTGATCGTCACTTTTTTCTGATAATACCTGTCAGGATTGAACGTATCCGGATCAGCGTAATATGCTGGATCCCTATGAATAGCCGATGATGGAATCCAAACATTCATACCGGTTGGTACTGTAAAGGGCTTTACACCAGGTAGAGTGGCTGGCAAATCGAAGGGTTTTACACACATCCTATCGAGGAAACCAAATTGAGTGTGCATTCTTAAGGATTCATTAAAAACCGCGTCCAAGTAAGGCATCCCATTAATTGACTCGTACGTTGGCTTTCCATTGGTTTCTTTTAATACTTCGTCGACTTCATCTTGCAGTTTTTGCTGTATATCCGGATTAATAACAAGTTCGTGAGATATTATACACATTTGTGTGGATATGGTATCAAAACCGCCAAAAAAGAAGATGAACGCCTGAGCCGTCATCTCTGTGGTATCCCATTTAAAACTTTGACTATCTTTGTCTCGTGCCTCCATCATTAATTGAATCATATCAGGTCGGGTGATACCCTTCTCGTCTCTCGTCTTCACTGTCTTACTCACGATGTCTTTGAAAAACTCTTCGACACGTGTACTTACAAATTTTATGTTCAAGATGTTGATCAATTTTGGCACTGCTCTCATCATGAAAATTTTAATTAATCTAAATCCAGCTATACTAGTAGCTTCCTTGCCGAGAACGTAGAACTCATTTTCTGGATTGTTGAGCGAATCCACGCTTATCCCAAAAGCACAAGTGGCTATGACATCATTCGTGTACTTGGTGAACAAATCCTTCGTCCCGACCAGTTTATTGTCATCGGCTGACCTGTCAGAGATGTGCTTCACGAAATTCTGCGCGCATTCGACCATCAATTCGAACATCCCTTTCATTTTGCTCGATGTAAAAGCTGGACTGAGCAAATTTCTGGCCTCTCGCCATTTCTCTCCATGCAAATTGAAAAGATTGCCACCGAATATCGGATCCACGTTAGCATCGAAAAACGTATTGTGATCCGGGAAATTGTCGAAATTTTTTATGGCAACGCTTTTGATGACCTCCGGATCGCGCAACACAATTACAGGTCTCGTAAAATCAAAGGCGCCGATGTACTTAGCATTTGAATTCAAATTGTACATTTCTTTTGTGAACTCAATGATATTTTTTGTACGGAATATCAGACCTCCCATATTACCAAATAACGGCAGCGGTGGCAGGTAGGGAATGCCGCGCTCTTCAAAGTAACTGAGGCTCTTCTTGAAATAGAAATATAACCCAACACATGCGACAATTATCAAAGTCCAACTTACAAGCTCCATTTTTAATAGCTAAACTATTTTTACATTAGATATTAGACAAATCGTCTTTGGTTAAAAAAAATTTTAAGTTACACTGCAGAATAGCCTTATTGTCTCAGTAGAAAACCGGTAAGGCTACAACTGACACGCAGCAGTGTGAATGTTACTTCACGAAGCAAATAGATTTCCTTCTCCCCACTTCTTCGTTATCTTTTTTCAGAACGTTAGATGATTGTACACGTATTAACACCAATCTCATCTTGCCTCCACTTGTTGACCTTCAGTAAATACATCGTTGAATCTGCCAATGCATTTTGAATTATTAATGACTCAGACTACGCAGTCATCACTACAAAAATGATGTGTTGATTTTACCAATCAGCGATTTAAAACTCAAAATGGGTAGGTGCAAATTATACACGTCCAGAACGTAATAAATTGCACGTATTAAAGTCTATTCAATATATTCGCGATGCTCTGAAAAGGAATTAAGATTATTTCTCATTAAATAAAAAATATTTTATAATAAAATCTGATAAAATCACGCAAAAAATGCATTGGAATAATAATAATTGATTATTATTTTAAACGGTGCAGTAAAGTAAGTTTAAGTAGGCATAATCTTGAATCGTCTTCGTTCGAATTCAGTGCATCATTGTTTTTATTATCATTATCAATCAATTGATAACGATTTCATTTTTCTCTTCGATTAACTGTATGATAACAACTTTTATTCATACAATCACATTCATCATGCAAGCTATTCGTGTTCTAAAATAATAACAAAGGAAACTGAAATTAATCATTACTATAATCTTTCTATGAATTTATAATACTACGGCTGATTTAAACAATAGATTAATACTATACTTACAATATTTCCAAATTATTATGAAACATATTTACAAATAAAGGTCAGTTTAATTTTAATCACGCTAAACTGCACTAGTTAAACTTTTAATTTTACATATATCTGGTGCAAAAGACAAGACTCGATAATACACAAAGTTACGCAAAGCCGTAAAATTTTTTTCCCAATGGATTTGTCCTATCAGTGCACACGGGTCGCGACCAAATTTTCCCCGTCGAATTTTAACATTCAATTATTACGGTCCCGCGGTTCGCCGATCGGACGGGTCGGTTCACACATCACAAAACGAAAATAGTTGCTATTCAGTCATTCGTTAATTTCACTCTCTTTCTGCTCCCCACCCTTCACCTCCCCTCGCGCATAATACCGCGGAGCTTTGTTACAATTTACATTAATCCCGGCCGGCATTACCCGTCGATTTCACCTTTGCAGTCAGCTTCCCAAAAACAAAAGCTCGTTAGCGTAACAACAGCCGCGTAAAATCGATATAACCGGTTGTAGTAGCAGCAGCAGCACCAGCACCAGCAGCAGAGCCAACCCCTCGCGTGTAAAAGCAAACAAAATCTCTTTCTCTCCCTCTCTCCACCCCCCCTTCCCCTTGGCAAATATGAAATTCCAGTACAGACACTGCAGAGCTCTCCCGAGATCGTCATCGCTATTCTCGTCTCCTTGATCGGTTGTGGCACGTCGTCCACGTAAAACGAGCACTGCCGCCGTTGCTGCTGCTGCTCCATCAGTCGCCTTTTCTTCTGTTTACCCGTCCTCTTTACCTCGACGAGTCTCCGACTTATACTGTCTCTCTCTCTCTGTCTCTCTCTCGAGACTCGAGAGCGTGCGCGCGACAACGTGTCTTTTGTCCGGCCGCTCGCGCTCGCCAAATCGTCTTCGAAAAGGAGCACAATGTTGGGTCGCCTTCGTTCGGAAGTCGTTCTATTCTGATCCAGTTTCGCGCATCGACTGACTCACCTCTTTACCTCTCCTTTTTCACTCTCTTTCTGCTGCTCTACCGATTACCCAGTTCAAATAGTTGGCGCTCAATCGATCATTAAAAGACTCTTGTTTCTCATCCAGTCATTGAATTTCGATGTTGCTGGGGTAATTGAATTCCATCACTTTTAAAAATTAAAGTCATTTTATCGCTCACGCTTCAGGCTGCTCATGTAACATATTTTATAATGCAAATTGCGCGACTAAAAATACAATGACTATTTTACCTTTAACCGCTTTCGAAGCAGGTTAAGCGTATATAGTTCCCGAAATATACGCTAGCTTAGCTCGCGACGGTAATTTAGCAGCAACTAGCTCCAAACCGACCCTGGCAATGATTACTGCGCGCGCGTCTCGTCGTCGTTTCCAGCTCACTAAACTGTTTGGAAGTCAGTGCTAAACTTGTTGGTGCTCGGCGTCACTCCAGACTCTCGCCGCGACTTCATCTTCACCTCATAAAGTAGTTATCTATTCATGCAGCCAACACAATGTCGTTAATCTTTCTTTAGACCCCAATCAAAATACCCAGCTGTGGAATTTTTAATCCCCTGCAGTCTCTTACCTTGACTTACATTGTCAATTCAGTACACCGATGTGTCTAGTCATCATCGACACCTAATTATTTTCTTATTTTCTTTTCGAAACCGCTATAAAAATGTCTATCCACGAGTCGGAGACCTCGTGAAGAGCAAATGAAATTTATAGCGCATCACGAATACTCTCATCAACGTTCAAATATATTCCGAAGACATGTTCGCAGACACGTCTTCGCAGCCGTTGCGCAACTCATCCCACGCATGACATACTTGACCTTCGTGGCGCAAAAGGAGAGCGACAAAAAAAACAAGAGAAGAAGCGCATCGAATTTCGATCTAGTCAGCGATGTGCGCAACGGCTCGTTTCCTCCAACGCAGCAGCTCGCTCTACCTATACACACATCATCGCTCGTCTCTTCTCGTTCTCTCTCCCTCCCACTCCTTCTCTATAGTTCGCGTGCTGCAGGCAGAATCACGTGAGACTGGTTGAACCCGATGAGTCGTCGTGTACGAGTGTTGTATATCGCGACGACGACGACGACTGCATCGGAGGCTTGTGAGAGCCGCTCCGGGGCGGTGAGGAGAGCAGCGAAACTCTCTGGCGCTGTCGTGCGGCAGCGGCGGCCAACTCTCCGAAGTATCCGCCGGGCCGTGCCGAATGCCAAAAGCAATGGGTAGGCCGTCGCGACTGATGCTGCAGCTTCTTCTTCTACTTCTACTGCTGCTGTTGCTTCCCACAGGCGAGCGACCGACTCGCGAAATTGCCGAGCGCGCTTTTTCAGCCGGAAAATTAGCAGAGCTGCACCGCGAGCTGCGGGTGACGAGACCCTCACCGTGAATTGGTGGATTGGATCGAGTGTCTGTCGTTGATCCTATTTCCCGATGCATCCGCGTGTCGACAGGGACTCGTTGATCCGACTTTCGGTTTCGAGAGCGGATAGACGAAAGGTTCGACGAGTTGGCTCGTGCTCATTTCTAAAGGGAATAAAAGAAATGGTTACTGTTAGTTGAATGGAATCGTAATGATTGTACCTTTGAATTATGGACTATCCTGTAAGGCATATACGACCTTAATAAGGACATTCTTTGAAATAACGAGGCTCCTTTAGCTCAAAGTAAGAAAATGCAAAATCAGCATCGAAAGTCAGGTACATCATTATTCAATGTGATACTTTTCTTTGTGCGCTCATGTCAATCCTGCCTTTTATAGTCATTTCTTTACAATTTATATTTACAATCTTGGCTGTTTCTTTTTTTAATGAACAAGCTAGTCTATCCACTTCTTCGCGTAAATAGAAATAAATTATTTTGTGGGTCAACGCGGTAATAATAAAAATCATGATACTCGTATTTATCTTAATTGAATTGAGAAAGCTATAGAAAATTTAATGCGATAATACGAAGTAAATGATTCTCGAAGCGGAGTTAGTATGTCCAATCTTGGCGGACGAGGTGGTTTTTTCCCCTCCTCGAATTATGATTGTACTAGGCGCGTATAAACGGGAAACTTACGTGTAAAATAAGCACGTGGGAGAGGCCGCTGAGGATTCTTCTCGTGGGCGAAACATGTTTATTGTGAAGCGCGCGAATCTGATAATGGAGGTGTATACGAGTATCGAGATTGCGGGGAATAGAAATTTTAATTTATAGGACAGATTGAGAATTTTTCAAACAGCAAACACATTAATAATTTATCGAGAATGGACAAGCGTTGCAGTGGAATTTTATCTACATCCACCGATCGTTAATTATTATTGGAATATATTTTCGTTGTTGTATTTCAAGATGCCAGATAGTAATTAAAGAATTCATATACATATTTTATAAAGCTAGAGTGTAAAACGGGATATATTTTATGTAACGATCATTTTGAATTCCATCAAAATATTGTCGCTAAAGTATTGTGTAAACATTTCCGAGAATTCAGAGTCCATCTTCACAATCACAATTATACATAATAGTATTTTCACTATCAACACGATGTTCCAGAGCAGATGCAATCCCAGACACGATATAGCTACATCGGTCCGCACATTTCGATTATATCCATCGCGCAAAATTATCTCGGCTCATGAATTTTTCATAAACCTCATCCCGCGCCAAGCCCATGCTTCTTCAGTCCTACTCCAGAACAACGAGAGCCTCGACATCCCTTGCGGCACACGAAAGTTCCTATGAATTATTCCAGACTCGTTTCATTCCACAGTCAATCCATTCTATAGACACCAGCGCGTGTATATACATATATATATATACGGAAAACAACAAAAGGAGAAAAGCAAAGCGGAGGGAGAGAAGCCCAGGTGCGAAAGCACAACGGAAATCTCGAATCGGCTCTCCTCTTCGTTATAGATCAATGAGCCGCTGCTCTACCGCTTTATTCTCTCGGTCTAAATTGCCGAGTCTCGCTGCTGCTGCTGCTGCTGCTGCTCGAGTCTCGTGCACCACTCGTGGCTGCTCGTGCGGTTCCTGCGGGTTATGTACGAGAGCTGCTCGATGCATTCGCGCTACCGTTAGTCTTAATTGCGCGCGAGAGAGAGGCGCGAGTTGCTGCTGCCGCTACTCTCCTCGTTCCCTCGAGAGCCTCTCGCGCGCTGTCTCACGAACAGAGAAAGAGAGAGAGAGAGAGAGAGAGAGAGAGAGAGAGAGAAAGGAGAGGGAGTTTAGGTTCACTCTTTATTTGCAACGACCAGACGGTAATAGCGCACTCCATCACTTGGCAATCCCATGGGGATTAGGCTCGAGCGAAATTCACATGCGCGGTTTTTCGGTGTCGGCGAATCATCGAAGATGAGCCTGTAGGACTGAAAAAAATTATTACTCTAGCAATTGACTTTAGTGGGGCTTTGTAAAGTTCTTGTCAATTTCATTAAAATAACGTAAGTGAAAAGACATATGTTAAATACATAGAACAGCTATGCGGGTAGTATTATGTGAAATATTTATCTTGCCTCTGGCTATCGTAAATTAAAGATATGGATAAGTGTTTAAATCACTGACAAGCCAAACATTAATTTTAAACTCGTATACACTCTATTCCGGAATAACTTATTTTCCATCTCGCAAGCACATACATAATATCATATACAATAAATAAATTTTCAAAGGTACATAAAGCTTCATCTTTTCAAGCAGCAATATTAAGCGCATCCCATAGAAATAATTCGTTGGCGTGATTCAAAGTGAAAGCCATAAGAAGCTAGCGTACATTGTAAATGATGGAACTAGCAAGACCTCGATGCACTCGCATTCATTATTTAATTGTGAAAATTTATCGCATCGCCAGAAGCAGCAGCGGCATAAATCCAACGCCTATATAACGCAAAGTATGCACGCGCGTGTAAAATTTCATAAAGGGTGTAGGAGAGATTCTCGCCCAGTCATTCGCGGCAACGAGTTTTCTCAATTACTTGGAGATTTTCCTCGACGCTTAAGCCTACCCCGGTTATATGCACCGCACGGCGCAGTTTACATCTTACCACCGACGCGCCGCATCGAACGCGCAATTAGCATTCGGCTTCTAAGCAAATTTGCATTTTAAAGATTCTGGGACGCGTGCCTGTATACGCGCCCGTGTGTGTGTATACCTTACATGGAGAGAGAAAAAAAAAGATGAGGAGCGGGAATATTGTTTATGGAGGTTGCGGGCATGGACTGTTAAAGGGCCAGTCTCGTTCAGTGCACTTGGAAGAGCGGGAAAAAATTGTTTTCCTTCGTCTCGGCTCTAGCCTCTCTCTCTCTCTCTTTCTGCCTTTTATGCCTCTTATATCGCGAGCGAGCGATATGAGTTATACGCGGTCTCGCGCGCACTCACTCGCGGCGGCACCCAACGTGCCCACTGTCAATTTACATGACGGAATTGCGCATTAACCCCGGTGGCTTAATAAATTTTCATGTTACTGCCCACCCTCCATTGCCGCGCGTATACATTTAAATGCGTATATATGTTTATGGAGATTTATGAAACTTGGACACTTCCGCGCGCAAAAACAGTCGCGCGCCACGAGAGCGCCGATGGACTGGGTGCTTACGATTGACTTCAAGTGGACTATTTTCAGCTTGGCGAGCTTTCTTTATGGCGTGCACCGAGCGAAATGTTAAATGCGCTTTTTACTGCCTGCATTTTATTTCGACTCTATAATACTTGATTCGATAAAGCGAATAAGCATTTCGTAAACATTAAAGGTTCTATATGGGTGCGTTTAGTCGAGCCAAACAAAATTAAATGCACGAAGAATTTCATTAATTTTTCTTAAATACTCAAGTTTTCGTATAATTATATGATGGAAAAATCCCAAATTATTTAGGAAAACGCTCGATCATTATTTTCAATTCCGGAATCACGATTGCAAAATTGCATTCTCCAGAATTAGCTACCGAGACTTTTGAACCCCAAGCACATTCTCGAAATGATCATACACTCGTAAAGCCTGTTATTTCCCCGCGATAAGTCAAACATCTTCGAATACACACGCATACGTTTCATTCGCGCGGTTTTTCATGAGTAGACGCAACTGAAATACACGCGTGTCCCCCCGGTGTATACGAATTTTGCTCTCTCTCTTTCTCTCTCTCTTTCTGACGACCAACCCTCTCGCTGAACTGCAGGTGCAGCATGTACGAATCGACTATTTTAACGACTCCGCGCTCGCTTGCATATGTATATATAACACGCGGTTTCGACGCACACGCGCGCCACGCTTGTACACTCGATTTCCGAGCAATTTCACCGCTACTTCAAAGGATCCGCTGCAATAGAAACTACACGCACAGAGAGAGAGAGAGAGAGAGAGAGAGAGAGAGAGAGAAAGAGGGAGAGAAAGAGTGAGTGCGAGTCACGCAAATTCACGCGCGGGGGAGAAATTGATTCGTATAAACGAGGAGAGAGGAAACTGGGTTTATTACCCGTTGCTTAATAGCCCAACCGTTTCGCCGATAAAATCCACGTCGCCGCCGCCGTCGCCGCCGTTGCGAACTCGTTCCTCTTCTTCTGTATATATATACGCGCGACTCGCCATCAGCCTTCGAACGCTCTGGTTAGAAAGAGAGAGAGCGAGAGAGAGAGAGAGAGAGAGAGAGAGAGAGAGGGACAACGTAAGGGACTTAACGGTCCCAGAGCCGATCGCTTCATCGATGTCGCCGGTCGTCACCGTAATTCCACGCGCCCGTGAGCAGCCGAGCGACCGGTTCTCTCTCTCTCTCTCTCCTCTTTCTCTTCTTCTGCTGCTGCTGTTGCTGCTGCAGCTATTGACTTACGAGCCATTAAAGTTCACGGTTAGACGCGAGAGCGAGGGTTTCCGAGCGGCTGTTGGTGGAAGGGATGGATGCTCGCGATGCCGGAAAAAACGATTATCAACCATTGATTATCCACGAGATAAAGCATAGATCACGCGTCAACATGTTACGATTTGGTGGGCATCCCTTTTTTCGTCTGGTGGACTATGTGGGAACGTATCGGGTGATATTTGAGCTCGCGTTGATTGGATTTGTCTTTTGATTTATCTCAAATTTGATCGTATATAAATCCTAATGACTCCTGATGAAACACCAATCACGATTCGATTCGATTCTCCACAGTTCTATGATACTGAGTCGTGTTCGGAAAGCTCATCTTCATTAAAAATAAAGATATTGATGTTTCTATGGCTGCGGTGTTATAAGACCATATTTTTTTCATCACTTTCTTTTATGCTGTTGTATTTGACGAAACTAGTTTTAGAGCCCATTATGGTGTACAGAAATACTGTACTTGAACAATTCATGGTATACTACCTTGAAGCGCATATATACATGTATCTTCCCAATTAGACACGGCAAACAATAGCGGTGTATTTTTTTAAATATACTACACATTTAGAAAAAGGTCGCGTACAAATTTTATAGATTATATTCCAGGAATAAGAGACTAACGTGCGCCGACATTCATCGTCCACTCGAACGCATATAAGTATATATATATACGTTCGACATTCTGCAATTTCTTACGTATACCGTCGCGTTCATTTGGACTGGCATAAAGTATATCTCTGTTCCGCGAATAAGCGTTTAATGACGAGAGAGCATCCCTGCCTTCCCGGGCCATTAAAACAGTCGAGTGCGCACAGGAGAGAGAGAGAGAGAGAGAGACGATAAACGAGAGAGAGGAGAAAATAAGTCGTCGCTGCGGCATAAGAAGGGGAGGGGGAGGGTCAAGAGCGCGCGATGCGGAAAAATGGCATGTGTACCCATTGAGAAAATGACGATTGAACGCGCAACCGGTTCTCATGCTCGGTGCAGTGTACAGCGGTTATGTAAGCTCTCTCTCTCCTGGTCATCTTGATAACCGGACCGTCTTCTGTGCATCCTCTCTCTCTCTCTCTCTTTAGCCAGTATTCGCCCGTGCAACGCGATCGGTCAACGTCGCCTTCCTCGTCGTTGGCGCACGCCAAGAAGCTTTATAATCCTTTCCGTTGGCGATAAACGTGCCCGACGGCTGCTTAGAGAGACTCACTCGAGTACCGTACACGCGTGTATGTATACGTGTGGCAGCTCTCTTCGCGGAATTTTCCTTTTGCTACGATTGTTAAGCGAGATGTTCGTTCGATGGACACTAGATGCACGTGTGTGCAGCTGAGGGTGGATAATTGTAATCAAATGGCCAATCGGGCGTAACTCGATGCCGATGGTATGTGCATGCGACTATTTCTTTCCGTTTTTATTATTGATGAGGCTTAGGGTCGCGCTGTAATACGTTGTGAATGTGAATTATTTTAATAGTAATAATAACGTTGAATCCGGTGATTAATTTAGTGCAAATGATTCTTATAATAGGATTCTTCCTGAAGATATCAATTTAATGAAACTTATTGAAGTGACCTAAATAAGTCAGCCGATTAGATATATCTTGCGAAAGGATGCGTTAATCCACATCTTTTCTTTTCCTTTAATGAAATAAATAGCATGGACAGTTTTGTGGTATGCAGTTGATTGTCCCATTTTTCTAGACAATGTAAAAAAAATCTTACGACTGCATCGTTACACTTATATAACTAGAATCATCCAATGCATTTCATCGTAAACCATTGTCTTTAACTGCACCATCGCGGTTCATCTTGGAAAAATAAATGTTAACTTTGCAAGTCGAAGTCCGTGCTTAAAAGTACAGTTGGACTATTCTCAATTTAAACCTGGCCATTGTTCGCCAAAAGATAAACAGTCGTACTAGTTTCATTCAGCAAGAGCGTCTGTTTACGTGCAGTTTGGCCAAAAATAAAGAAATAAAATACACTGGGCAAAAAACTATTATGGCTAGCTTCTCGCTCTTGGTAAGCGTATCGCGACGAAAAACAATATTTGGACACTTGCGCGCTTTGGAAGGAGCCAACAATTCTTGGCTCGCACGCGACCATTCGCTAAAACTTAGACCCGTCTAAAGAAGTCTGACACTTCTGTCTCTTTAAATTCTGCAACACCTCGCTCACTTCCTGCAAAATCCGTTAAAAAGCAAATAGTCAGGAAATATTTTGACTTGAGAAAGCGCTTGAATATATAAAAGTGATTTTTGTCAAAACTATTCTCACCAACCGAAGCACTTAAGAATGTTTCATCGTCTCCAAAAATGATCACCGCGGATCTGAAGGAAACTATTGATCAAATTCCTATCCCAGAATACCACTTGCCGATTCATCACAAGCGAACAATCGGTAAAATCATCCACCGCCAAAAGTAAACATCCCTTTATTCTCAAACTGAGGGAGGCATTTCACACCTATATGCACGGCGGGCACACATTCATCTTGAAACTTGATAAGAGGAAGGAAGCTCGATCGAAGGTCCCTCCCCGAGTCGTCCAAAGTCCAGCGACACCGCAAACGTGACGGTCAGCAGAAGGGACGCATTGTAGCGATCCCGAATCAGAAGGTCACTTTGGCACTTTGGCCGCGCGGAGAAGGAAATCGGAAGGGTGGCTTGAATTCAAGGAGGTGGACACACACATACACTCACACGCAGACAGTCGGTAAGTTTGCCCTTCTCGCGCGACGCCGCATATCCAAAGTCACTGGCATCACCGCAGGATTCGTGTCTACCCCGTCGTCTAGATCGCTCTCTCTCTCGCTCTCCATGC
This sequence comes from Megastigmus dorsalis, assembly GCA_900490025.1. Lineage (NCBI taxonomy): Eukaryota > Metazoa > Arthropoda > Insecta > Hymenoptera > Megastigmidae > Megastigmus > Megastigmus dorsalis. The sequence continues at coordinate 17,782 of UELU01126579.1, forward strand.
TGGGGTATAAATATTCAGAGGCGCGCGGCTTTCCCGTCACGCGCGACTCGATCCATTCCTGCAATCGCATAGGAAGCAGTGGTAGCAGTAGCAGCAGCAGCAGCGAGGCCTCGATGAATAAAAGGCGAAAAGTTTCAACAATTTCGTCGCCGCGGATGCGCACCAGACACTCCGCGGAGTCTCTCTCTCTCTCTCTAAGACGTCGAGAGATGTATTTGAATGGACGCGGGGGCTAAAGTTTCGCGTAGTCGCGGCCTCGCCACTACGCGAGCGAAATAGCGAAAATCTCTCGGGGGAGGGTAAGAAGAGCTCCGGGGTGGTATATACAGCAGAGGGGAGAGCGAGAGAGAGAGAGAGAGTAGTTTAATGAAGGACGCGCCGCGAAAGAAGACGAGGCCGCAGGTGCAGGCTGCTGAGTTGCGTATAGCTATATATATGTACAGCGAGAGAGCTCGGGGAGTATTGTGGGCGAGTTTCTTTTTCGCCGCAGTGGCCGCCGCAGCTCGCGTTCGCCGAGGGAGGGGACCGAGTCACATTCATAATCGTGCTCACCGTATGTAATGAATTCTCGCTTCTTTAGAGAACGGACTCTGCGCGAGGGGCTTAACTTTTTTATTAGATGAAGCGCCACGAGGTTCTGCATTCTAAAGCGATATAGCGAGCCGGCGAGAAGTTAGCCAGCGCTTAATTGCATCGGACTCGCGTGCGCGCGGCGGTTTCGTGTCTTTCCTGTTTTCCTCCGCACACCCGAGCGCGGAATTAAACAATGAAGTCATTAAAAACTCGAGGCGAGTCCGCGTTCGTTGCATCGATGGGCCAACTCGTTTTGTTGCTCGACACGCGCGCGCACCGCTAATATCGGAGATATAAAATTATCCTTTAATGGCTGCGTCGTTGCTGGCAAAAAGAATATGTGCATGGGTGGCGCAATAGATTAACGAGAAGCCTCCGGCGGACAAAAAACGAAAGAAGCGAGATGAAGGAAGACGAGCTAAGAAGAAGAGGAATTAGGAGGCCAAGACCAGCTACCGCGCGGCTAGATCGATATTCTTCGCTAATGCAACCAGAGAAGAAAGAGAGAGAGGGAGAGAGAGGGAGAGCTAGTCTGCCTGTGTGTGTGTGTGTGTCATTGTTCAGCGTCGTCGAGGGCTGATCCAGATAATGCATATATGTAAATCTCGTTAGCGTATAGAGCTCGGAGCGCGCGCCAGAAGCCCGCCGTGCGCGCGCGTCGAGTTCTCCCAGTCAACGGCCTGTCCGCGGTATAGCTAGCTAGGACAAAGCGAGTAGGTGAGACACACCAGAGAGAGAGAGTGAGTTGGTCGCATTATAAGAGCGTGAGAGAGACAGAAAGGTGCTGCTGACCCACGGGACGAGTCTGGCGTTCTCGTCGCTGTAGCAGTGCAGATGCGCGTTATAAATGTCAGCCGCGGTGAATCACGATGGCTCCATCCAGAGTTCGGCTTGGCTCTCTGCTTTTCGGGCTTGAGTCATTTCGACCCTTTTTCAGCCCGATAGATCGCTAGCCGACGATTTCCCGAATACGAGCGTCTTTCTTCGGCTTACTGTTTGGCGCCTCTGCCTTTCAAGCTCGCCCGTTATATTTAGATTTTAAGATGAACAAATTGCGCTTGGACGTTGCGCTACGGACTTAAGGTCGGCGTGGCAGATGTAATTGAAGAAATTGGTATCAGCTGATCTTCCGTTACCCCATTGCTGGCTAGAAATAAGTTATAATCTAAATGTGGAACATTCGTGAACAACAAATTCGTGCGATTCAAATATGTCAGTTTCTGCAGATTGAGGGTAATATGTATGTATGTGCATGAATTTTTTTCAAGTCGGAGATATTGCACAAGCAGGCGTTTTCGCAAGGTCGGCAGTATACGTAATGAAAATTTTTGAAATAGCAAAGTAATGAGGAAGCGCAAATGCTTTGTAGGTGAGCTTGAAACTGAGATTCATCAGATAGTTAGTTTGGTACGGTGCGCTCTAAATAGAATCGAGAGACTTGCGCTAATTATAAGACTGATAAACAACTTTTGTGAGAATTAAGCCAGCTATTTTTGTACTAATTTCACACAAAAATTCACCTTCTTTATAAATAACTTCGAGTAGAAATATTTTTTTAAATTATTAAGTAACATAACATTGATATAATATTTATCGTTACTACAACCTATGAATTAATACTTTTATTTCTAAAATTAATGTATTATTAATTTATGGCGCACATTGTTTTCTATAATAGAAATAAGTATAGTTTATAATAAAGGCACGTAAAGCCGTATGTTATAACATTTTTTGTAAGATGACGTGTACCTAGTATTAGAGATTTGATCAGTGGGGTAATCACAATAACATCGACAAATATCTCGACACTCGCTCAACTTGGAACTCGGCGATGCGCGAAATTGTCACGTAATATTACGTCACGAGTTTCTAGTCTGCCTCATTCGACGCGGAGACCATAAGACAGCAGGAGGAAAGCGCGCGCGTAGAATATAGAGAGTCGACGACCTCGCGCGCGCGAGTTTATCTTTTTCCTCTCTTTCTCTCTCCCAGTCCTTCTCTTTCTCTCTACCTCTCTCTCTCTCGCCATTTTCTCTTTTTCTTCGTCTATTTCTCTCCCTCTCCTCCGCTATAGTCTGCTCATTCCCTTATTTCTCCGTTTCTTTTGCTCTTATCGCCGTGTAAAGTACAGCTTCCCTTTCTTACGATTCGCTCTATACTTTATCTTTACCATTATCTTTATGAGCCATGACCTCCTCCCCCCCTCCTTTGCTTTGAAATACGTACGTCGAAGTTAAATAGGTAAAGTGCATCCGCTTTTTTCTGACTCGCCCCTCTTTGCATAACTCTAATTCCTTTTCCGCGATTCCGCTATATAAAAAACTAATAGCGCGTGTCTCGCTCGAACATCGCGTTCATTGAGCAAACCGCATAGCATTAAAGCCGGAACTAAAATCGAGGCTCCTCCAAAAATACAATCCATTATATCAGATACACGTCCGATAATCGCAACGGTATAGAATAAAAAAAAAACAAAAAAAAAACTTTCGTCCGCGACGATAATCAGCAGCGAAAAGGGAAGCCGACGAAATGCCTGCATGAACAGACTGTCGCGAATCATCGCTCGCGGCCACTCAATAAGACGAAAGCGAGCCGCGCGCTCGCGGCATTCGTGGCGCGATATATCCCCCCTTTCCGTATAGCCTACTCTCTTCGTCCGCTGAATCTTCGGAATCTGGGATGATCGTTTTTATCTCGCGGATCTCGCGATCAAAGGCAGATCTCTGGTACGCCGCCGTCGCCGTCGCTGCCGCTGCGCGTCTCTCAAAGAGAGGCCAAGCCGGGTGAAAAAAAATAAACGCGAGGAGCGAGCGAGAAGAAAAAGCGCGCGCGAGCGGCATGGAAGAGAGGCGAACGAGGCAGCGCAGCGGTACGATCGGGTTACGGGTATTTTCCTCGGCGGCGTCGGGAAGATACCGAGAAAGTCTCTCTTGCAGGTGCGCGCAGGAGAAAGAGAGAGAGAGAGAGAGAGAGAGAGAGAGAGGGGAGGGGGAGACCGGGATGCAGGTGCATCGTCAGGATGAGTCGCGTGCTCTCGCGGGTATACATATATATACCGTACCGATGGTTGCGCTTGCCGACCCTCAGCGAAAGAGTTACGCGGGTCTTGAGCGGATCGGGTGAGAAGAAATGGAGACGAATGGGAGCTGATGGTGGACGGAAAAAATACTAGGTGCTAAATCGAATTTGTCATCGGTCGTCTCGTGGCCAATTAAGGTATATATACGTTGTACTGGAATAAGATATGAGATGATAATTGGGCCTTTTATCGACCGACAATCGAAACCTCAGCGTTGCACAACCTATTGCAAATCGGAAAGTATTGAGAATTTATTATAAAAGTTTATTTTATTCGGCGTATAGTGGTGTGTTTCCGTTTACATGCAATTAATTAAAGTGAATCGTCCGTTGAAATTTAGAAATATTTCTCAGGCCGCAAAAAATCGTCGACCAATTAATTAAAGGTCTAACATGACCTATCGTTCGCAAAGAAAAAACCGAATCGAATACACCGCGCGCTACTCAAAACGAGTTCTAGTCTCGCACCATCATAATCTCTTCGCTCACTTTTAATCACAAATCGTGACGCTAGACTCGATTCCACGTATTCCCGAGGTGTCGCCATACCACGCCATGCGAACCCAACCTAAGTGAATTTAAAAGTACCGGCCGGCGTTCGATTAGCTCGTCTAATTCCCGTCGACATTCTCTAAACTGCTGTTCCTCGTCGAGTACCGCGAAAACTCGGTCTGCCATTGTCCCGACCTTAACGACTTCTCCGGGAAAAACAATCGCGCTCTCGTACTGGCCTTTCGAATTGACTCTCTCGCTCTCTCTTTCTCTACTATCGACTATCGTGCGAAAAGAGTCTTAGACATACAATCGCTCGTATGGAAAAAAAAACAAGCGGAGTACGAGAGCCGAACAAAGGAAAAATCGAGATTGGATAAAAAGGTCTCGCATGTACACGTAAAAAAAAAGAAGACAATTACGGCGTAGAATGAAAATTGGAAACGCAGTTCCTCTTCTAATTAAGCGATGATATCGAGTTTGTATCGAATCGCGCCGAAAATGATTAGTGCCTTATCTGCACATCAAAAACAATTGGAAAGTATCGATCCTAACCGTTTAACTCGTTCATCTTTGGAAAAATTATATATATATACGCCGGCGATTCTTGTACTACGAGTCGTTACACGGAATTGAACGCTTTATCAAAGAGGGTAAGGTTATGAGCGCTATGTTTCGTTCATGATCGCCACGAATCTCGCGCGTCTTAGCATCGAGAGAGAGAGAGAGAGAGAGAGAGAGAGAGAGAGAGAGAGAGCGTCGAGGCGGTACTATATAGCGGCTCCGCGGAGTAGACAAAGACAGATGGAGCGAGACGAGGAATAAGACGAAGAAGGAAAGCTCCGCGTCGACAATGGTAAAGAATTGTTCGTGCCGCGCCAGCAGTCTATATATATCTATATACGCTTTACAGTGAGAGAGAGAGGGGGGGAGAGAGAAAGAGCGGACTGGTGCTGCATTCTTCCGCGTATTGAACTCGTAATTTCAAAAGGCAGCCAGTAACAGCAGCAGCAGTAGCAGCAGCAGCAGCAGTGGCCGTAGCACCTCTTAGCAGCGGCACGTGATTGCATTCGGAAATGAGCTTTTTAACGAAGCTACGGGGATATACACGACATCGCACAGTGCCCCGGCAGTGAAGTCCGAGTGCTGGGCTTGTCGTGTATCGTTAACCGTCCCAGACGCGCGTGATTTCGCTTTCTTCGCGGTCCTTTTCTTTTCTTGTCACGCCCTTGCATCGTTCGCATTTTTAAACCAGTTTTCGATGTGCGACCCCCTTCCCATCCTTCGACACACCCGATATATAAGCGCCTGCTGCTGCTGCTTTACTCGCTTATGAATGCACGCGCCAATGGTGTGTCTGTGTGTATATACCAGGTAAGCGCATTATATACTCGAGTATCGTTTATGTCACCGGTTGCGAGGGGACTTTGACCCTGACTAAGTCTCGTGACTGCCAGGAGCGGCGCAGTTGCTTTCCAGAAGCGAGATTCCAGAGATGGAAGGTCATGCGCTGCAGCTGGTGCATATATATGTACACCGAAATCGCACGCTTTAATTGTACGCTCGATGCTATATCGAGATACATTTCTTTTGTTACCCGCGTTACGAGAAAAAATAAAAATAAAATGCTCGCAACGGTTAACTTATCTTACCTCTGAATATATGAGAAATCTTGCTGAGATGAGTGCTGATTTTCAACAGAGATATGTAACTAACGGACTTTTGCGCTGATTGTAATGCCAGTAAGATTTTACGACGTATTATTTAGCATGTAGCCCAATTGCCAATTACGTCGATGATTTCATCCTTAATTTCGCGAACAATATTAGAAAAAAAGTTATACGCATCTCGATAACAGGAACATTTGATTACAATGGTCCTATAGTAGCCGATCAACCTTGTATCGCGAAGCAAAAAGAAAGCGTTGAAAGACCTGCGTGTCAGGGTCCTTGCACTGGCAGGATCGCGTAATTCGAGGAATGAAAACTTACACAGGCAGGAGCAATCTAGAAAGCGGCTCAATTACAAAAGAAGACCCGGATGTCTGCGTGCACCTCGGTCATCGGGCGACACACACACATTCGTAATCCCCATAAGCGCTGTGTACGCTACGCCGAGCTATGCGCGATATCTTCCTTTCCTTTTTTTATGTATATAAGTATACATACGGCAAAACACACGCGAGGGCAATCATAGGGACACGCAGAGGTACAAGCGTTACCTGCACGGATCTGCATGCATTACTTATACGTTGCGAGGCCAATTTGAATTTTTCAACGTGGCCGCGAATCGCCGAAATATACCGGCCTCTCGCGCGCACAGGGGCAACAAAAATTTTGTTCTCTATATATATATGTATACATGCATATATCGCGAAACTTTGGAAGAGCGAAAGGGAGTGTATATGCGGGGAGTGAACGGTGCGCGCCGCGGAAATGCCGCTCAGTCGCGCGATTCGACATCAAAGCAAACGATAAAGTTGGATTGATATCGGACTTTTGGGGCCGTTTTCCTAGTTGAACAATAAAACGTCACGTGAGTATTCGGTGGCGTGTCATTTAAGAATCCTATTGCGCGTACGCGTGCCCGGTGTTTCATTTGAAAAACTTATTCCGCGCTCGTTCGTTGACAAGCTATTTAGTCGCACAACTCGTACACACATTTTTCAACGATACATCGCTAATGAACTCTATTTATGATCTCCACGAAATTACCTTTCTTAAAATAATTTATCCACCAACATTACCGATCGCCGAACGCCGTGTGAATTCCGCGCGCGTATAAAACGGTCAGTCAAAGACAACTCGTTTTATTTTCCCCGCCGCTCTGAAAAGACGAGCTCTTTTGTGCGCCACTGCGGAGGCTCGAGCTGCAGAAAAAGTGTAAAAATCGGGTGACGAATGGCAGCGGAACGATAATTTTTACTACTTGACGTACAGCGGGATAAGCGCTCGCGGACGCCTGTACGAGAGGGGAATCAGAGGGGGGGTGGTAACGAGTTTCGCTCCGCTTTCAAAAGAGACCGAGGCGAAAATCAATTCAGCCCCGTACATGCATGCATGTGTGTGTGTGTGTGCGTGTGTGTATGCGAGTCGAAGCTTTTCACGGGCGTCGCACTTATACGCTTAGATACGCTCTCTCTCTCTCTCTCTGTCCCTGTCGCGCGCGAGGGCGAAAAGCCGATTTGACCATAGCGCTGCTGAAAAATTCTCTTCCTACGTGCATGTATACGCGGCGAGAGAAGCATGACGTTTGTACCCGCTTCTTTATTTCAAAACTTCACATTCCTTACGCTTTCGCATCTTATGACAATTCCCGTTTTGTGTGTATGTGACCCCCCTTTTCTTATGTGTATATATATATATATAAGACGCTTGCGTTCTTGTACGTGACCATTGGGTATACATATATACATATATACGGGAAATTCCTGCGGCTTGAAAATTACTTAGATGCTAATGGCGTTGGATCTGTTGCCTCCTGAGCTCGAAGGCATCCTGTATAGCACTGGTCCTTTAATTGATGCTGCGTATACTCGTGGCTCCTCTTGCGTTTTGCATAGAATTTTCATTAAGCGAGCCTCTTGATTCATATTTTTGGTAATTCCAGAATAATCCGCTGAATTCTAATTTATAATATTTTCGTTTAATCTTACTCAAGTATTAATTGTTGTGTTTCTTTTTTTTTGTTGCAGGTGAGTCATCGATCGTGTTCACATTACCATATTATTACCCTATTACGTAAGTGTAACTAATTTTAAGAGATAAAAAGATCGTCTTATGTATATATAAACGTGCGGAGATAAATAATGTACACATTCCGGTTTTTCACAAGCCAATGCATTTATCGTATATAGTACATAATCGACTACAGTATGACAATTTCCTACAAGATAATATACTCGTATCGTAAAACTTTAAGGACCTTCATTTCCTAAATCTCTATATAGCCACATCGGATAAGCCTAAAAACAACAAATTGCACCGCAAACGACGACGAAGCGAACGCTCGTAGATACAGAACGTATACGATGCTCTTCGAGCGCAATATCGCAAGCCCGCGAGCACATTTGTGCAAATACACTGCAGCGTCGCAAAATCCAGTGGTCCCGCAGTTATATAAACTCGAACACACCGCTTGCCTCTAATCGCTTATATCCAGAAATACACACACACACACACACACACAGACACAGACACAGAGAGAGAGAGAGTGAGAGAGAGAGAGAGAGAGAGAGAGAGAGAGATAGATAGATAGAGAGACAACGGTATGCACAT
>UELU01126588.1:0-22275 GCA_900490025.1 Megastigmus dorsalis
AAGCACCAGCAGCTAGTAATCGATTCTCGGCTAAACACTCGAATTCAGCAATTAGAAATTTCAAATAAACTATTTACAGGCACAGAAACATAAACACAGATCCAGCTAGGTCTACCAACTTGGAAAATTACCCTGATCAAGGTCCAGGATAGATAGAACCATAGTACCAGCAGCTAGTAATCGATTCTCGGCTAAACACTCGAATTCAGCAATTAGAAATTTCAAATACACTATTTAGATTCACAGAAATATAAACGCAGGGCCAGCTAGCTCTACCAACTCTGAAAATTAACCTGATCAAGTTCCAGGATAGATAGAACCAAAGTACCAGCAGCTAGTATTGGATTTCCGGCTAAATACTGGATTTCAGCAATTAGAAATTTCAAACACTCTATTTACAGGCTCAGAAACATAATCACAGGGCTGGTTTGGTTTACCGACTGTGAAAATTGCCCTGATCAAGGTCCGGGATAGATATACCAAAGTACCAGCAGCTATAGTAGTCGATTCTCGGCTAAATACTCGATTTCAGCATAGTGAAATTTCAAAGACTCTATTTAGAGGCACAGAAACATAATCACAGGTCTAGTTTGGTTTGCCGACTGTGAAAATTACTCTGATCAAGGTCTAGAGCCGGTAGAACCAAAGTACCAGCAACTAGAAATCGCTTCTCGGCTAAACACTAGAATTCAGCAATTAGAAATTTCAATTACTCTATTTAGAGGCACAGAAACATAATCACAGGGCTAGTTTGGTTTACCGACTGTGAAAATTACCCTGATTTAGGTCTAGGGCTGGTAGAACCAAAGTAACAGCAGCTAGTAATCGATTCTCGGCTAAACAATCGAATTCAGCAATTAGAAATTTCACATACTATATTTACAGGCTCAGAAACATAATCACAGGGCTAGTTTGGTTTTCCAACTGTGAAAATTACCCTGATCAAGGTCTAGGGCCGGTAGAACCAAAGTACCAGCAACTAGTAATCGATTCTCGGCTAAACACTCGAATTCAGCAATTAGAAATTTCAAATACACTATTTACAGGCACAGAAACATAAACACAGGGCGAGCTAGGTCTAGCAACTCTGAAAATTACCCTGATCAAGGTCCAGGATAGATAGAACCAAAGTACCAGCAGCTATATTAGGATTCTGGCTAAATACTCGATTTCAGCAATTAGAAATTTCAAACACTCTATTTACAGGCACAGAAACTTAAACACAGGGCCAGCTAGGTCTACTAACTCTGAAAATTACCCTGATCAAGGTCCAGGATAGATAGAACCAAAGTACCAGCAGCTAGCATTGGATTTCCGGCTAAATACTGGATTTCAGCAATTAGAAATTTCTAACACTCTATTTAGAGGCACAGAAACATAATCACAGGGCTAGTTTGGTTTACCGACTGTGAAAATTACCCTGATTAAGGTCTAGGGCCGGTAGAACCAATGTAACAGCAGCTAGTAATCGATTCTCGGCTAAACAATCGAATTCAGCAATTAGAATTTTCACATACTATATTTACAGGCTCAGAAACATAATCACAGGGCTAGTTTGGTTTACCGACTGTGAAAATTACCCTGATCAAGGTCCAGGACAGATAGAACCAAAGTACCAGCAGCTAGTAATCGATTCTCGTCTAAGCACTCGAATTCTGCAATTAGAAATTTCAAATACACTATTTACAGGCACAGAAACATAAACGCAGGTCCAGCTAGATCTACCAACTCTGAAAATTACACTGATCAAGGTCCAGGATAGATAGAACCAAAGTACCAGCAGCTAGCATTGGATTTCCGGCTAAATACTGGATTTCAGCAATTAGAAATATCTAACACTCTATTTAGAGGCACAGAAACATAATTACAGGGCTAGTTTGGTTTAGCGACTGTGAAAATTACCCTGATCAAGGTCTAGGGCCGGTAGAACCAAAGTACCAACAGCTAGAAATCGAATCTCGGCTAAACACTCGAATTCAGCAATTAGAAATTTTAAATACTTTATTTACAGGCTCAGAAACATAAACACAGGGCTACATAGGTCTACCAACTCTGAGAATTAACCTGATCAAGGTGCAGGATAGATAGAACCATAGTACCAGCAGCTATAGTAGTCGATTCAGAGCTAAATACTGGATTTCAGCATAGTGAAATATCAAAGACTCTATTTAGAGGCACAGAAACATAATCACAGGGCTAGTTTGGTTTACCGACTCTGAAAATTGACCTGATCAATGTCTACGGTCGGTAGAACCAAAGTACCAGCCGCTAGTATTGGATTGTCGGCTTACTACTGGATCTCAGCAATTAGAAATTTCAAATACTCTATTTACAGGCACAGAAGCAAAAACACAGTTTGGTCTACCAACTCTGACAATTATCCTGATCAAAGTCCAGGATAGATAGACCCAAAGTACCAGCAGCTAGTATTGAATTTCCGGCTAAATACTGGATTTCAGCAATTATAAATTTCAAACACACTATTTAGAGGCACAGGAACGTAAACACAGGGCCAGTTAGGTCTACCAACGATGACAATTATCCTGATCAAAGTCCAGGACAGATAGACCCAAAGTACCAGCAGCTATAGTAGTCGATTCTCGGCTAAATACTCGATTTCAGTATAGTGAAATTCAAAATACTCTATTTAGAGGCACAGAAACATAAACACAGGGCTAGTTTGGTTTACCGACTGTGAAGATTACGCTGATCATGGTCAAGGTTCGGTAGAACCAAAGTACCAGCAGCTAGTATCGGATTTCCGGCTAAATGCTGGATTTCAGTTATTGGAAATTTCAAACACTCTATTTACAGGCACAGAAACAGAGACACAGGGCCAGCTAGGTCTACGAACTCTGAAAATTACCCTGATCAAGGTCCAGCATAGATAGAACCAAAGTACCTGCAGCTAGCATTGGATTTCCAAATGCTCTATTTACAGGCACAGAAACATCAACACAGGGTTAGCTAGGTCTACCAACTCTGAAAATTACCCTGATCAATGTCCAGGATAGATAGAACCAAAGTACCAGCAGCTAGTATTGGATTTCCGGCTAAATACTGGATTTCAGCAATTAGAAATTTCAAATACTCTATTTACAGGCACAGGAACGTAAACGCAGGGCCAGTTAGGTCTACCAACTCTGACAATTACCCTGATCAAAGTCCAGGATAGATAGACCCAAAATACCAGCAGCTATAGTAGTCGATTCTCGGCTAAATACTAGTATTTATTTACTATCCTTTTTATTTATATATAGCGTTTTTTTCGAACGGGAATGCCTAGCGGAAAAACAGGATAGAGAGAAAGAGTAAAAGTATGAAGGAAGAAGAGAAAGAAGGAAAGGAGAAAGAAGACAAAAAAGAAGATGTAGTGGAGAACGAAGAAGAAATTGAAAAAAAAGAGATGGAGAAGATTTGGAATAAAGTGAAGGAGAGACTAGACGAGTTCGAAAAGAGACTGGAGAAGAGAATGGAGGCTGTAGAAGGAAATATGAAAGAAGAGATAAGGGGTTGGGATAAAAAATAGGAAGATTAATGGGAAAAAATATAGGAGAAGGTAAGGGGAATAGAAGAAAATATGAAAGAAAACTAAAGAGAAACTAAAGGAGAACTCGAGAGGATGGAGTTAGCAATAGAAAAAAGGCTAGAAAGGAAAATAATGGAATGCGTAAGAGAGAGGATATCAGAAAGGAAGACGAAGGAGATGGAAGAAGAGTGGAAAAAGAGAAGAATGGAAGAGGAGGAGGCATGGAAGGAAGTGCAAGAAAAATGGAAGGAGCAAGAACTGAAACTAAGAAAAAACTTGGAGGAGATGGTCTAAGAGAGATGAAGGAAAAACATAATAATCACGGGAACGGAAGGGATAAGGAACGAGATGCGGTTCATACAACTGGAATAGAGAAAAGGTTAACATAGCAGTGGAGGAACGAAACACATGTAAGATAGGAGAAAGGGGAGACAAGGTAGGGGTAGAATGCGAAACATGAGAGGGGAAAATGGAAATTATGCAAGGAAATGCTAAATTGAAAGGGACAAGATTGTGTATAGATAGCGACTTAACTTGGGGAGAAAGAAAAATGAAAAGAGAAATGTGATGAATCGCCAGGAAGGAGAGGGGAAGAGGGAAGCAAGTGAGAAAAAGTTACAATAAATTATGGATCAATGGGAAGGTGTGCAAATGGGACGAAGTAGGTGAAAGAAGAGAGGAAGAGCAATTGGAGGAATAATCTTAGGCATCAAAAAGAATGTGGGATCTTGGGAGGGAGAAAAGAAAGGGGAAAAAGGAAGAAAAAACGAGAAAGTAATATGGGGAGAAGTAAAATTAGAGGACAAAAAGTGGGTAGTGGGAGTATTGTATATGAGAAAAAGAAGAAGAGAAGTATGGAGAATAATAGAGAAGGTCAACAGGGAAGAAGAAAAAGAGAGAATAATGATAATAGGTGACTTTAACGCTAGAACAGCAGAAGGAGGGAGTTGGCCATGTATTGAAGAAGGGAGAAGATCCAATGGCAAAACAAAAAATAAAGAAGGAGAAGAAATGTTAGAAAGCTTGGAAGAAATGGGGATGTCAATATAAAACGGGGCGAGAGTGGGGGATGAAGAAGGGGAATGGACATACTTAGGGGCAAGAGGAAACACGACAATAGATTATGTGGTGACCAATGAGAAGGCAGAAAAAGAGATAAAGGAAATTAAAGTAATAAATGAGGGAGAGTCAGATCACTTACCAATAGCGATAAAATGGAAAGAAAAATTAAAAAGAGAGGAAAGGAGAGAAAAAAGAAAATGGAGAACAGATTGGACAGAAAAATGAGTTAAAAAGTTAAGGGAAAAGATGAAGGGAGTAAGGACAGGGGGAGGGTTGAAGAGATTAAAAGAAGAAATTCAGAACATGAAAAAATAGAGATAAAAGGAGGAGCAAGAAAAAATGGGTGGTGGGACACTGAATGTGGAGAGAAAAAAAAAAGAAATTACTAGAGAAAAGGGAGAAAAGTAGAAACGAAATAGATTTCAAGGTGTGGAAAAAGGTGAAGTGCGAATATAAAAATATGATAAAGAAAAAGAAGGAAGAAGAAATTGACAATGGAAATTAAGAGAGATAAAAGTGATAGAAAAATGTGGGAAGTGGTAAGGAGTGGTCTAGGAAAAGGGAGGCACGGTATAGATGAGGAAATAGGAAAGGAGGAATGGTTCAACTATTTCAAGAGACAAATGGAGAGAAGTGAAATAGAGGAAGGAGAAAGAAGGAAAAAAGAAACAAGAGAGTATGGTAAAGAATCAAGAATAGAAATTCAGGAAGTAAGAGAAGTAATAAAGGAAATGAAAGAGAGAAAGGCGACCGGAAAGGATGGTATAAGAAACGAGGCTTGGATTAAAGGAAGGGAAGAAATAGAGGAAGAATTAAAGGAATGTCTGCAGAAAATATGGGAAAAAGGAGAGGTACCGGAAGAATGGAGGACGGGATTAGTGGCACCAATTTACAGGAAAGGTGATAAGAAGAAGGTGGAAAACTACAGAGAAATAGCGCTGATGGATTCGGGATATAAAATCTACGCAGAAATACTAAGGAATAGGCTAGACGAATACCTGGAAAGGAAAAAGAAATTGGATGACACACAATTTAGTTTTAGGAAAGGAAGAGGGACAATAGACGCTCTAAAAAGTGTGATAGGAAGGGAGATAGTGAAAAAAGGTGGAAGGGCATTGGTAATGCTTACAGATATGAAAAGGGCATTTGATAAAATAAGAAGAGAAGTAATCTGGAAAGCTCTGAAGAGACTAGGGGTTGAAAAATAGCTGACAGAAAGAATAGAGGAACTATACGCTGAAACGAGATGTAGAACAAAAATAGGAGAGGAAGAAACAGTTCGTAGTAACGAAAGGAGTTAAACAAGGATGCCCACTGAGCCCAGTCTTATTTAACGTTGCAATGTCAGACTTGGAAGAGAAAAATGGAAAATACACAAGAGGGGGATTTGGTGATAGGAAAAAAGAAAATATGGACACTATCGTACGCGGATGATGTAGCGCTGCTAGCGAATAATGAACGAGGACTAAAACAGATGATGAGAAAAATGGAAAAGTATCTGGAAGGAAAGGGGCTTCAGATAAATGTTGAGAAAACAAAAATAATGGAATTTAGAAAAGGAGGAGGCAGGAGAAAAAATGAAAAATTCGAATGGAAAGGAGAAAAGATTGAAAAAGTTAAAAGTTTCATATACTTAGGGTATAAGATGAGTAGAAAAAATGGAGAGGAAAATCACATAAAGTATGTGACAAGTAAAACGAGGATGGTGATGGGAAAAGTATGGATTGTGGGGAAAAGAAAAATCCGAACAGATTGGAATAGGAGAATGAAAATATTTGAGGAAGTGGTAGTGAGTAAAATGATGTATGGAGCGGAAATGTGGGGATGGAAGGAAAGAGGAGAGGTGGAAAAGATTCACGAAAGATTCATGAGGTCGACATTGGAAATAAACAGTAGAACACCGGGACATGTAATAAGATGGGAAACTAGAAGAAATAAGATAAAAATAAAAGCGGGAACCAGAGCCATTAAATACGAAGAGAGAATAAGGAAGGAAGAGAGAGGAACAATAAGAGGAGAATGTCTGGCGATGGGATTATGCGGGGAAGAAAAAAAACGATAGAGAAAGAGAGGAAAAAATTCTTTGAAGAAAAAGGATGGTCAGTGGAGGAGGCGATAGAAAAATCAAAATTTGCAAGTGAATTTGGGAAATGGCTGGTAGAGGAACAGATAACGATGCAGAAGGAATACCTAGCAGGAACGGGCAGCAGCAGAGGGAAAGACATTACCATAGTAGCAAAATACAAATTAGGAAGGGATGGAAATGGAAACAAGTTCTGGTTACAAGAAGAGAAGAGTAAGTGTAGACTATGCGAGAAAGAGGAAGAAACCATGGAGCATGTAGTTAAGAAATGCGGATTTACAGGAAAAAGGGAAAGAAGCTGGGAAAAAATTTGGAAAGAAGGAGAAAAACACCGAGCAATGATGTACGGAATTGAATGGAAAAGAAGAAGAAAAAAAGAGAAGAAATGAAAAGGGAATCGAGTCAGGGATAAAAGGAACGGCAAGAAAATGGAGCGCAAGAAGGGGAACGGAACGAAGGATCCAACATGAGAAATGAAAAGGAGGTCTAGTGACAAGGCATAGTCTTTGGCCGGGAAGGAGATGGTGAAAAGAGGTTAGTGTGGTAGAAAAAGCAAACACGCGGAGCAGTATAATTAAAAGGGGGGGGGGGAAAGTAAGAAAGAAGAGGGCAAAAGAATAAGTAAACGGAAACAAGAAGAAATGGGAGGAAAAAAAAGCTTGGAAGTGGAAATGGAAAAATTGAAAGAGGTAGTGACCAGAATGAAATTAAAGAAGAGAAAAAGGAAACAGAGTGGAAGGAGGAATTCAAGAGGATGAGAGTTGAAATGAAGGCAATTAAAGAAAGCATAAAGAAAAAAGATCAGGCGCTGGAAAAAGTAAAGGAAAAGATGGCAAGTATCGAGCTAGAGATGGAAGATTTGAAAACGCAGATAGAAGAAGAGAAGAAGGAAAAAACAGAGAAAGAGAAAGTTACAGAAAAAGAAAGAGAAGAGAAAAGTGAGGTAAAGGTAGTAGAAGAAAAAAAAGTAGAAGGAAAGAAGAATAACTACTGGGTGGTGGAGAAGAAGAAGAAGAGAGGATTGCTAATAATGAAGGGAATAAGATCTAGAGAAATGGGGCTGGAAGAATGGATGGTGAAAAAAATAGGAGTGAAAAAGTGGAGATTGGAAGTGCTACAAGAAAGGAAGGACAAAGGGTGGTTGTTATTTGAAAGTGAAGAGGACAAGGATAGACTGTAAAAATTAGAAAGGGAGTGCAGGGAGGAAGGAATATATGTAATAGAGGAATGGTTAAGTGAAAGAGAGAGAGCGGATAGGTATAGAATAATCGAAAAGGCAAAGGAGATGGAATGAAAGGCAAGAGAGTTAGGAATCGAGTTAAAGATAGAAATGAACAATAGATGGATTAGGATAGATGAAAGAATATACGGTTGGAATGTAGAGATAAAGGAGCTGGAATGGATAGATGAGGTAAAAGAGTAAAGGGCAGGATAGAAGAAAGAAAAGAGAAGAGACAAAAGAATAATTGTGAAGCAAAGATAAAAAACACAGACACTGAGTGTATATACATAGTATAGTAATATGTGTAAAAAAATATAAATCTAAGAGATACAAATAAAGAATTATTATTATTATTATATAGCGCCTTTTTCTTATGTTTAAGTTTTTCAATTTCGTTAACGCTTATGAGTGTTACAGAATATATTTTTTTATAAACAAATTATTAATTATAAAGTGATCAGTTCTAGAATTCTGTAATATTTGAAATACAAGGTAATAAAATCTGCTTTCTATAAAATTTTTAGTATGTAAATATCTCAGATGACTGAATTTCAACTACATTTTATTAGTAAAAAAGTTGTGCTGATTTATATCATAATATAAATAATGCCACGATGTCGACGGAAGCACCCGCAAGCCAGCCACAAACCACGTTCGTAACCACTATAGTAATGAAAGAAATGCGGAAATGGGGATGCCATTTTGACGGCAAGGACCTATACGCTTTCATTGAACGTGTAGAAGAGGTACAAATGGTATACAATTTTTTGGACGAACAGTTACTACGAGGCCTTCCTGAACTACTCTGAGGCACAGCTCAACTGTGGTACCGAAACGTGGCCGCAACTCTCAATAGCTGGGAAGGCGTCAAAGAAGCACTTAAAGGCTATTATCTGACCCCAGGCGAATTATGACATTTAGAAGGACAAATAATCGCTCGCCACCAAGGAGAAACGGAATCAATATGAACGTACGTCACCGATCTGATGACGCTGATGCGACGAAGAGGAGGCATCGTCAACGCTCAAGAATTAGAGCACCTTTATTACAATCTAATACAGCGCGCTGAAGAAGTGGAAGAGACACAACGCCAAATAGAGCCTAGCCCATCTTTTAAAAACCCTACGATTTACAGATCACGTAACGCAAATACAGTAATGAATGTACAGACGCCTTACGACCGCTCGACACATTGATGGAAATGCAAGCAACGCGGACACGATTGCTTTCAATGCAAAAACGCCGCGAGAAAATTTTGCTCCCAATGCGGCGCAGATAACGTGAGGTCCAGAGACTGCAAATGCCCTCGTCAGGAAAACTATACACGGACCGGGCCGTCGACTCCCGCCACCCGGCCCGCGCAATAAACATATTTATTAAAACATGACGATTCTCTGCGTTGGTGGATTCAGGGTCCGTATACTCATACGTTAATTCCCGCACCGTCCATTTCTGTCAGAAAAACGGGTGGATAAAAACGCCAATTGGTCAAGCAGTCGCAATGGCTGGTGGCTCGACTACCGCGCTAAACACACAAATTACCGGCGAATTTAAAACATGAAAAAATAAAAAGAAAAGCGCATTTTATATAATGGAAAATTCTAGCCATTATTTTTTGTTAGGCATGGACGTGTTGACTCGTTTAAATGCACGGTTATATGTCGATGGAGAACAAATTTTGCAATTAACCCATTAACGACCGATCATGTTTAAGGCAAATTCTCATCATTAAAAAACGAGAATTTTCAAATGAAAAATATGGTCTCCCGTACGTTGCAGTGTTTTTTTCAGAATCTGGAGTTGAAATTGCGATTTTTCTTCTAAAAAAAATATGGCCGCTTTTAAACAAAAAAAAAACACGAAAAATTGAAGACTTTTTTTTTCATGATTTTTTTTCTTATAGAAAACGCCGAATGACCCCCTCTTTTCTTCAACCATGAGTGCACTAAATAGTTGTAGTTTAACGACGAATTTTCTAAATTTGTAACAATTAATATTTTCATCCCCGAAATGGGGATTTCACCCAGCGAGCAAAATTTCACGTTTCGCATAAAATAGAAAAAAAATCGGATCTTCACGAAAATTGGTATCCCGGGGTTTTTTAAAATTCAAGATGGCGGATCCAATATGGCCGACCAAAAATCCAAAAACTTATTTGAATCGGGTGACACTGGGCACTCGGGGGTTCGGGTTCGGGTTGGGTTGGGTTTTCAAGGTCGCTGAATACGATTCCGCCCTCAATATTAAAAAAATCAAGATGGCGGATCCAATATGGCCGACCATAAAACCAAAAACTTATTTGAATCGGGTGATATTGGATACTCAGGCTCTTTTGAGGTCCCTGATCTCGATTCTGCCCTCAGAATTCGTAAATTCAGAATAGCGGAGCCAACATGACGAACCAAAATCTATTTACTTCCGCATTCACGTTGTTATTTTACTCTTAGCGCAACCTAAAGACAACGACGTGGACGTGGTAAAATTGTGTCTACTTTGAGGTGCTTGATTATAGTGAGTACCCTTGCCTCTCACTATTTGGGGTGCTTGTTTTTAGTGAGTCCCCTTGCCTCTCACTATTTGGAGTGCTTGTGTTTAGTGAGTCCCCTTGCCTCTTACTATTTAGGGTGCTTGATTTTTGTGAGTCTCTTTGCTTCTCACTATTTGGGGTGCATGTTTTTAGTGAGTCCCCTTGCCTCTCACTATTTGGGGTGCTTGTTTATAGTGAATCCCCTTGCCTCTCACAGCTAATTAGGTATTCTCGTGATTCTTTTTCAAACACTGTTTGCAAAAATATAAATTACAATTTTCACAGAAAACTTTGTTCTAATGGGACATTTGGAGCACCGTTTTTGTGTTTTCTGTGAAACCGATCTTGGTTTTTCCCGTTTTCTTTTTACCACGATGGATATAACTCTTAGCTATCCATATTGAAAATTCTTTAGTTCCAACTTTTTTCTTGTCTACCACAGCTGCGTTGAATATTACTACGGAATTTACTACGGCAGCCTGGATGAGCCTCATAAAAACTACCCATGTCCATTTTTTCGATCGAATACTCGGCAGCACGTTGTTACAGTGTCCATCATGAATATCAACCCCACCCATGAATCGATTGTAAAGGTGGAATGCCTGGGGAAACGATGTCTCGATTTTGGATTTTCCAATCGAATTGTACCTCTTTAATGGCCGTAATGGGGTAACTCCTGCACTGTAGATAAAATCGAAACTAATTTGGAATCCATTACGGTTATATAATTGAGTTCTGCTCATGCTTCACTGCAAATGTTCCTCCTGAAGACTTCTTATCGATAACATTTTTTTCACGTACTCGATTCTCTCTGACAGTCCCAGTGTATTTAAGTTTCAATTTTTTTAGATGTACAACGTGATCGAGGTTTGTGAAAAAGTTATCGAAATAAAGATGGTACTGAGTAAATTTTGCAGTAGCTGTCCTTTCAAAAAATGGTTTCAATAAATCGATTACCACGCGGGAACCTAATGCGCATTTGGTCAGTTTCTCTCCAACTGTAGAATTCTTTCCGCAATATATGTCGAGATTCAGCAAATACCCATCAGCAGTACTGAGGCCCCCAAATTTAATTCCAAAACGCATGGGTTTCCCACATATGAATTGTTTCAATGAAGTTCTAGCATACGACTTAGCCATCATTGCATCTACCGACAGAGCAGTTCCCCAGATGCCAAACTTCAGAATATTTTGTCGAAATAGATTTATCAGTGATCGTACCCGCCGAAAAAATTCGAACCCGCCACCTCTTATCGTTTTTGTCATTGTCTTTGGACTTCGAGTATTTCAATTTCGACTTGATTTGCTCGAATTTAGGACGCGTCATTGCCGAAGACACTACTCCGCACGATAAAAAAGGATCGGTTGACCAATAATCTCTTTGAAACTTTCTTTTATTGAAAGAACTCATTATGATGATTCCGATAAACGTATTCAAATCGATGAATGATAAATCGAAACCATTTACCTTACAAGCATCGATGATGTATTCTTTCATTTCATTTGAGAAAAACGTCTCGAATAGTTCTACTGGCTCGCTTGTTCGAATTTTACGCTTTTCAGATGCAGACAATAGTATTTCATATAAATTACAGTTTTGCCCGAAAAACTAAGAAAATTGTGTATTTCGCGTTAAGATTTTATAGCTAGGGCACCGAGTCTGCAGCTGCACTAACAGTTAATATCAATTCAGGAAGTCCAGACTCTTCTATCTTGTAGAGGATATCAATACGAACAAAATAAGCTATAATAACCCTATTTTAAAGTGATTGAAATTACCGTTTGGCCCGAAAAACTAAGAAAATTGTGCATTTTGCGTTAAGATTCGGTAGCTAAGGCACAGTTTCTGCAACTGCGCCATCGGTTCCTATTAATTCCGGAAGTCAAGACGAAGAGATCAAGCTATAATAAGCCCATTGAAGAGTGTGTAAAATTACTCAGATAATGTTTGCGTATTACGTTGTTTATCAATAAATTAGTACCGAATTAAGAGAATAATCTTCAATTGCTTATCAATAATTAAAAAGATTTAATAAGGCATCTCATTAATTTAAAATAAAAAAGAATTGATATTCATTTATGAACTAGTCGCAAAAAAAATCAGATTTATTTATGAATGAGAATTTCGAACTGTTTCTGTGACTAAACACGGATTTCGGTGAATTTATGATTTACTACTCCTTTAAAAACGTACATTTCTATTTAGATGGTATACCAATGTTTTATACTACTCTAAGCATCATTTTCGAGAAGTCCTGAAAGGTATTTCAAAATAAAGAATTTATAATAAGCTTTCAACAATCAAGTGCTCGCGTCAGACTGCCGTGCCTTTTATTTTTCGCTGAACCTACGACTAGCGAATGACGGTGTGGAGAGAGAGACCGAGAGACGGCACAGCGACGGCCGGCAGCGGAGAGGCACTCGGCTGGCCGCCCCACTCTACTCTCCTCGCGCTCCGCTTGCTGCTGTAGCTTCACGCTGATTGGCCTGATCGACTGATTTTCAATCGATGATTACTCAGTAAATACTGAACAAAATCAGAAAACAGTTGCGACAAAGTGCATATTTCTTCTGGTTAAAACTAGTAGTTTCTTATTTAAAAATGATCGAAAAAAACTTTATTTTTTCATATTTTGTCACACGAACTGAATTTATGAGTTCAAACGGTAGAATCGTGATCTGTGATTCCGAAAATTCCCAAGTGTCCAAATTTATCCAATACAAATAAGTTTTTGCATTTTAGGTCGACCATAATTGATCCGCGATTGTGAATTTTCGATTTCTGAGGGCTAAATCAAGATCTGCAACCTCAAAAACCCCTGAGTGCCCAATTTCACCCGATTCAAATAAGTTTTTGGATTTTTGGTCGGCCATATTGGATCCGCCATTATGATTTTTTTTTAATTTTGAGGGCGGATTCGTATTCAGCGACCTCGAAAACCCGAACCAAATGTCACCCTATTCAAATAAGTTTTTGGATTTTTGGTCGGCCATATTGGATCCGCCATCTTGAATTTTCCAATTTTGAGGGCAGAATCGTAATCAGCATCCTAAAAAACCACGGGTTGGGATACCAACGAAAAACCCGATTTCGGGGGTGAAAATATTAATTGTTACAAATTTCAAAAATTCGTGGTTCAACTACAACTACAATATTTAGTGCACTCATGGTTGAAAAAAAAGAGGGGGTCATTCGGCGTTTTCTATGAGAAAAAAAATCATGAAAAAAAAATGTCTTCGATTATTCGTGTTTTTTTTTGTTTAAAAGGGCCCATATTATTTTTTTTCAGAGGAAAAATCGCAATTTCAACCTCAGATTCTGAAAGAGCACACTGTAAAGTACGGGAGCCCATATTTTTCATTTGAAAATTCTCGTTTTTTAATGATGACAATTTCCCTTAAATATAATGAAAGAAAATACGATTCTCGGTCGTTAATGGGTTAAACTCCCCTTGCTGCTGTTCAGAGCCGAATCGAAACGGCCGACGAATTATCAAAACGAACCGAGAAACAGATGTAAGACATCGATAAATTTATAAAAAATGAAATGGCGCTTTTTAACGAAATTAAAGGGCCCACCCCGCTCGCCACGCATAAAATCAAATTAAAACCGGGAATAGCTCCCATTAAACAATTACGACGGCTCGATTGTACACGCACACGCCTACGCGCGTCGTGGGTTAAGTCGCTTTCCAGCGCGAGGCCGGTTGCCATAGCAACCGCTTTGGCGAGCGAAGGATCGCCAAAGGTATATAAACGCGCGTTCGCGCTCTATTCATTAGTACCGCTCAGGCGCACCGAGCTAGAAGGAGCTGTGGAAGTTACGCTGAACAAGCGGCCATCTCCCACCCGTTTTCCGCTACGCTCTCTAGGCTAAGGCTCTGGGTCAGGCGCCCCTGACAGAGCCCTAGCCGAATCATTCTAATCGTCTTCCCGGTCTGGTTGCAAGGTGGCCCTTGACCTCGCTGGGATACGATTAGAATTGAGAACGTGGGACGATCCCGATACAGATGACGTTCTATTGCACTTGGCGCTCCAATGCAATAGAACGTACTTACGGAACACCAATGTTATAGGGTGCTCCCTAACATTGGCGTCTCTTAACCCCCGTTAGACATTTTCGTTGCGCTCCGTCACGATGCGCGTTTGTGCGCTAGAAACGTTTATTTTGAATTATTTTTTTAATCGTAGAATCTAATGCGGAGGTATTTTGCTTCTTATTTTTTCAGACGCATCAGTCGCTAGCGGAATTATGTAAGAACATCCTTTACAAGAATATATTAATCTTCTTTTTTTATATTTAAAACATGATAAATTTATTTAGTCCCGTAATAACCCGAATCAATCCCCCCCCCCCCAAAGAATCCTGGTCTAACCTAAAGATCTTAGCATCCGGGGGAGGGGTCAAAAACGAAACGTTACACAACGATGTCACCCCGCAATCCGGCTATGCATCAAATAATAAATGAAGAAGCTTCTAAGATGCTTGAAGAAGGTGTTATTTGCCCTTCATATAGTCCTTGGAGCTCCCCGATCGTAATGGTAAAAAAAGAACGGAAAACCGCGTTTTTGCGTAGACTTTTATAAAATTAACGGCTACTGACAGGTACCTTTAACTAAAGACAGCTGCGCGTTCATCGCGTTTATTTTACCGGCTGTGGGCTGCTCGAATTCATAGTTTTACCTTTCGTATTACACGCGACAACTTCAACTTTCCAACGACTGCTAGATGACGTGATGATATAGTAATCGCTACTCCTATTCTCGAGAAACATTTTTCGGTGCTACACGATGCTTTCCAACGATTACGAGCAGCGAAACTCAAACCAAACCCCGAAAAACGCCACTATGTATACGCCGCCGTTTAAAATATCTTAGACATATAGTCGACCAAAATGGACTACGAACCGACACTGATAAAATAGCGGCGATTACAAGATTCGAACCTCCAAAAAACATAAAAGAAGTTCGTCGTTTTCTCGACGTACTATCGTGGTACCGCCGTTTTCTTAGAGATATTTCTCGCATAGCCGTACACTTAACTATACTTCTCGAAAAGAAGCAAAAATGGTTATGGGGCCCCGAACAACAAAACGCGTTCGAAATTTTACGCGCGAAACTCACAGAAGCCCCGATACTAGCTTGTCCAAATTGGAATAAAAATTTCGTACTACAGACGCGAGTAAAGAAGGTTTAGGAGCAGTTCTAACTCAAGAAGAGGGCGAAGATGAAAAAATCATCGCATACGCTAGTCGTACACTAAACAAAAGGGAAAAAAAATTACTCGGTTACGGAGCTTGAATGCCTCGCCGTTAGATGGGGTATATAGAAAATGAGGGATTATCTAGACAGCTACCGTTGTACAGCCAGAAAGGACCACCGATCTCTCAAAAGGCTCCACAAAATTGACAATCCTTCCGATAGATTAGCTCGGTGGACCCTAGAAATCGGGCAATGGGATTTTGATATCAAATATTGAAAATGTTCCGAGAATACGGTCGCAGGAACACAAAGTTTTCAAAAACAAAGCCGTCATTACGATTTGCGACGCAGAGACTGGCTCCCGCAATCGGAACTAAAATTTTAAAAAGAACGCATATCTTATCAAACCAATTGCAAAAAGTTAACGCGAAATTGAGCCCAAAATTCAAAGACCCTTTCGATGTTATCAAAAAAAATTTCCGTAGTTATTTTTGATTTACGCGACACAAATGAAAAAATTTATCGACACGTCCATGTCCGCGACCTCAAACCCTACGAAACGCGTTTAGATTAAGACCGATCAAAAATAAATTTTTCTATAGAAAATAAAAGATTGATAGATTTAGTGTACATGAAAATATTTTTTTGCATATGTTTTTATTATATTATGCTTTCCTTTTTTCTAAGTTTAGTCATGTAATTCTATTTAACAATTGTAAGTTAGATGTAATTTAGATGTATAGATGTAATCCTCACTGTAAACACAGCGTACAGTTTGAGTTTTGCTACAATAATTAAGTCTAGCCTATAAGTACGTAGATAACTATTTAACCAATAACGTCACTCCTAGATGTTTACTCCTAAGAAGTACGAACCGATAGAGTAGGATCTTCTCCCGTACTCAAACATGTAAATAGCTGATAGTTCACATCACCCAGTCTTTCTCCAATCGCGAAATAGAGCAGTTCGGTGTAAGTTCGATAGCGAGACCGAGGAAGCAACGTGGATACTCGAGGAGATATTCCGCCAATACGAACTGATACCGCTGGATGACTTCCCGGCCTTTTTAGACGAGTCATTCACATTCGTGCTAGAAATCCCCGCGACAACAAAACCCGCGCCATAAGCAACACCATGCGCAACGGCCGGAAAACCAGTGGCTACTGGCCCAAAAGGGAAAATAACGCGTGGACGACCGCGCATCATATCGATAGAAAAGTTGGACGCCTGCATTCGGGTGCCAACGAGGGCGACGAAGCCGGAATAGGCGGACGGAAAACGCCTCGCAAAGTGATAAGCTTCCCTCAACAGATGCTGTTGATCCCTCCACAGCCTCTCAGCAGCAAGGCAACAGGGAGGACACCAGCACCGCAAACAGCCAGAATACCAGCGACATCAACACCACCAGCCGCAACTTCAGCCCCTATGGTGCACGCCAGCTCGCAGCATCTCAACAGCAAGGCAATAGAGAGGACACCAGCACTACGAACCGCCAAAACACCGGAAATACTAATACCACCAGCCACAGCTCCAGCTCCGATAGCGCGCGCCAGCTCGCAGGTAGCGACAGCACCACCGACGCTCAGAAATTCAACGACGCGCTTCATCGAGCTCCCAGACGGGTCACTGATAACGGTCCCGATAGGGAAGGCCCGACATCGGATATGGGTGGGTTGCAATAAATGGTCGTTGTTACTCAACCCACAAGACGGCTCACTCCGAAAATCTCACGTAGTGCGATCAGGTATTTGTTTTTTTATTTTTACTTTCTTTTCGTGCGTTTGTCCTTTCGGATACTTTTATTTGCATTTTGTACAATTGCATATTATTGTATTTCGTGTCGGAGTTACGCGAGGCTCCGATCCCCAAAGAAAGGGGAGAATGCAACTGCACGCCCGTGTTCACGCACACGAGCGTAACATAGCTGTAGTGCGAATACACTACATATAAACCACATACGCGCTATAATGCCTTCCAGCGACGCTCGTGACGTTACGCGATCACTTTCCACCACCAATACTCGATCAAGCAGCCTTTAAATCGGCGTGCGCTTGCCAATTTCGGCAGTACCGTCCGGAGCTCTGGGCACGCAAGCAGCACCATCGCGCCCGAAGCTACGACGGTTCCGCACTCTCTTGCCTGGCGCTCCAGCATAAGAGTCCGGATCTTGACGGCGACCAAATGCCATGGATACTTACGGCACCCAGTAGTATCTTTCTTGATTCTATCGGACTGATGGTGCTCCGTAGGACGAGCTGCTCTCCTGGACACTCACGGCGCTTCGTAGTGTCTCCTCCTGTTCACCAATGGCGCTCCAGGGAGAAGCTCTACAAGTTGAGAGGCGCTCCTCCGACATCCTTATGATCTAAACACAGATACACTCTGTAATATATGTGTATAATAGGTGAGAGGTGAGGAAAGAGTGATATAAGGAGTCACTATTTACACTAGTGTTTATTACTAAATATAGAAAGATATACAGCGTCAAGCTTCTGCTCCGCCTTGAGCGACTGCTATACAGCAACTGGGTGCCGTTGCTCGTGGCCGCAGCGTAACAGCACCACATTCCTGCTGATACGCACACGCATACACGAGCACGCGCTGGAAGCGCTACACGCACACAGTATACTATATACTAAATACATTACAACTTTCTCCTCTTTTAATTAAAGCCTGTTATTTAAGTTTTTTATTGTTATTTTCAGCTAGTCTTGCTGAACGCCTGATTCCGGGCTGGTAATTTGAGGCACTTTCACTTTCTGTATTATTATGAGCACACTGTTGATTTATGTCTCGTTTTATTATCTGATCTATATGACGCTTATCAGTTTTACCATCTGACCATTTAACAATGTATGTGACTGGACCCAGCGGTTCCAGTATTGTTGCTTCTGACCACTTAGGAGAATCTTTGTAAAAATTTTTTGCCCAAACTTTTTCATTGATTTTGAGATTGTCAACTCTCTTCCCCCTTTTATTTTGAATTTGTGTGTTTTGATTCTCTAATACTTTGTCCTCAGTGCTCGGAAGCAACAATGTAAATCTGTTACGCAGATCTCTATTTAACATTAATTTTGCTGGCGTTTCATTTGTCGTACAATGTTTAGTCGAACGATAATCAAATAAGAAAATATCTATTGCTTCTTGAATTGAGAATTTTTCTCTTAGTAATTTTTTGAAAGCTCGTTTGAATGTCTTTACTAGATTCTCGGCTTCTCCATTTGAAGCAGAATGCTTTACAGCGGAAAAAATGTGCTTGATGCCTAATTTGTTAATGAACGTTTTAAACTCAATTCCTGCGTATTGGCGATCATTATCTGTATTTAGGTTTTCTGGTAAGCCGATTCTAGCAAATACATGTCTAAAAATTTTAATTATGCTAATTGAACTTATGCTTTTAATTTCAAAAATTTCTGGCCATTTAGAATATGCATCAATAATTAGTAAAAAATTGTGACCATCAATAGGACCAATTAAATCTGAGTGAATTCGTTGCCACGGTTTTTCTGGCCATTTCCACGGAGTTAATACACTTGTCGGCGGATTGTCTCTTTCTCGCGCACATTCATTGCAAGCTCTAGATAGATTCTCAATGTCGTTATCAATTTTAGGCCACCAGAAGAATGATCTAGCAATTGATTTCATTTTTACTATTCCCATGTGCGAAAAATGCAATTCTTTTAAGACTTAGTCTTTTAGTTTATTAGGAATGATGACTCTATAAACCCACATCAAATAGTCTTGTTCAATTGTTATTTCATTTTTCCGTGTAAGATACGATTCAAAGTTTTCTAATTTATCATTTTCTTTTGGCCAACCATTTTTTACATACAATACAATTTGATTTAGTGTAGAATCTTTTCTCGTTTCTTTTGATATCTTTCTCCAATCAATTTGTTTATTTATTTTTTCATCTATGAAGTTTAGATATGAATATTCCATAGTATTTGTTGTGTCTACTAAGTTTTCAATAGGTAAGCGTAACAATCCGTCTGCACAATTTTCATTTGATTCGACGTAACGAATTGTATAATTCAATGCATTGAGAAAATTTGCGTATCTCTGTAAACGTCAAGCAGCCATTATAGGTATGCCTTTTTTTGGTCCAAAAATTCTAACCAACGGTTCATTGTCTGTTCGTAATTCAAATTCTCTACCGTAGACATAATCATAAAATTTAGTTATACCAAATACTATGGCTTTTGCTTCTTTGTCTATAATTGCATAGTTTTTTTCACTATTAAATAAAGTTTTTGAGGCATATGCTATTGGGCGCTCGCCATTTTCAGTTTCATGAGATATAATTGCTGAAATTCCTTTGTCTGAAGCGTCGCATGTTAAGATAAGCTTTATATTCGGATCATAGTTTACTAATAGTTCTGCGGATTGCAAATCTTTTTTAGCTTGCTCGAAAGCTTTTTGACAACCATTTGTCCATAAAAAATTATTTTTCTTTAAACTCTCATATAATGGATTAAATTTTGCAGCTCTATTTTTAGTGAATTTACCGTAATAATTAATAGTTCCTAAAAAAGACTGTAATTCTTTCAAGTTGGTAGGTTGTGGAATTTTATTTATTGCTTCGATTCTTTCTTTCAATGTTCTTATACCGTTTTTATCAATTTCCACACCTAAGTACTTAATTCTTTCTTGCAACAATTCGCATTTTTCTTTCTTAAATTTAAGTCCGCATTCACGCATTATTTGAAATACTTGATTCAATATTTTAATATTTTCACCTATTGTTTTGCTTTTAATATAAATGTCGTCTTGAAATACATAAACGTTCAGAACTCTAGCTAAAATTTGTTCCATTTTTCTTTGAAAGAACCCAGGCGCGGAAGCTACCCCGTACATCATTTTATTTGGTCTGAATAAACCTTTATGCGTGCTTATAGTTAAAATGTCTTTGCTTGCCTCACCTAACGGCACTTGTAAATATGCTTCACGCATGTCGATTTTTGAAAAAATCTCGCCACCTTGGGCATTTGCAATTAAATGTTCTGTTCGGGGTAACGGGTAGCGATTGATAATAATTAACGGATTTACCGTGATTTTATAATCGCCGCATATTCGTACTGCTTTGTTCGCTTTGGGTACCGGTACTACCCCACTCGCTTGTTTCAACTGGTGTGAAAACATTTTCAGATACTAAACGGTCTATTTCGTTTTCAATTCTGCTTTTCATGGCGAAAGGTACACTTGTTGGTTTGAAGTAAACTGGTTGTGCATTTTCTTTTAATTTGATCTTGAAAATACCTTTAGTAAAAGTTCCGATTCCGGGAGAGAATAAGTCTTTTTTAAAAATTTTTTCTCTGGTTAATTTAATTTGGTCGTCTGTTAGATTTTGAACATTATTTACTTTTAACTCGGGATCTGATTGAACTACTTTTAATGGCCATAGCCCTAATTTGAACAACCAGTCTCTGCCTACAAGAGGTGTACTTTTTTCGCCCATGACGTACAAATTGCCTACTGTTTTTATTTTACCAAATTCAATTTCAATATCTTTGATCATACCCTTCGGATTTTTCTCTTCTCCCGTATAGTATCTTATTTTCAAATTTGTATCTATTAATTTTTTTTAGAAAAGTATTTTTCATAATTATGATTACTTATTATTGAAATTCCGGCACCACCGTCGAGTTCCATTTTCAAGAATTTATTGTCTACTCTAATATTTAAGTATTGCGGATCGATTTTATTTGCGTTATTCACGTGTTCTACCATCGTGCTTACATTTCCAATTTCGGCATCGCTATCGCACGCGGAAATAAAGTTACAACTTTCACTAGTATTTACATTTAATAATTTTTCAAACCATTTGCTGTTCTCGCAGTGAACGTCCTCTTCATCCGAAATGCTGTTTGTAGAATCATGTATAGTTTTCAATGGAGCGCCTTGCTTATTTCGGCATACGTTTTGTACGTCACCTTTCTTGCCGCACTCATTACAGCTTTTATCACGATGCCAGCACGCACTTGTCGCGTGATTTCTGCGACCGCAACAGCGACATTTGCTTTCGCTTGCGTTGTACCTTCTTGCTAGTTTCAATATAGAATTAATTAATTATTATAATACAATCACATGAAATAATCGATTTGCAATATATATATATATACTTATATTTCTTCAGTATTTAATCCAACTTAAATTGTTTATAGCAAAGTATAAACTGCAAATTATAAATTCTTACAAATCTATTAAATAATTTTTTACGTTAAAAAGTGGTTAAGCACACCAATACATACTTTTTTACTATTTTAATTAATTTATTCTGCTTCAGATCTAATGTTAAATATAAACAAAATATGATATTCTTGACGATATTCAAAAATTAAAAAGAAAAGTTGACTTTGCCGAGATTCGAACCCGAACCTCGGCCGCAAAAAGTTACAGTCGTAAAAGTATAACGCCTTAGTCCACACGACCAACTCATAATTACAGTAGTGGTATTGACTAAAACTGGTACTCGCTTTTCGACTTGAACGACGTAAAATTAGTTTAAATATATATATTTATATAGTTTGCCAATTCATAATTTATAATACATTACAGAATTATATTACGCCTTATTGTTATATGTACGCACAACGGAAATATCAAAAACATAATAATTACTGCAAAATCTTATAATTATATTGTTATAT
>UELU01126598.1:0-23645 GCA_900490025.1 Megastigmus dorsalis
TATGTATATATATATGTATATATATATATCTTGTATATTATGTATATAAATTGTTTTTTTTTTAATATTACTCTTTTTTTCTATGTTTTTCCTCTTTTTTTCATCTCTTGAACGTCATGCATCTACACACGAGGAGAAAAATACGCATGCGCGGTTCATTTCTAGGAGAAATTCTATATGCGGGGGATTATAGGAAGGGAGGGAGATTGTGGTGTGTCCGTATCAGTGTATGTATGTGTATGTCGAGTGAGTGTGGGAAGAGTGTCCATATATTATCCGTAAAAATTGGAATTTAAAAAACCACTTTGTACTCGTGAAGGAAAAAGTCAGAGATTAAAAATGCTCCAACTACGTAAGACCCTTAAGAGCTGTATACATTTTCTTCATTTTCGTGCGTAAGTGTGTGTGTGTGTGTGTGTGACGTATCATAGTGTAGGTGTGTATGTATTAGTGTTGGCGATAAATACAGATAGAAGATAGAGGAAAGAGAGAGAGAAATTATTTTGACCTCGGCTTTAAAGGCCTCGTTCTACAGATAGAGATACGCTGCTGCAGCGCAAAGTTACTTTAATTATAATGTATATCCCTGTGGCTGTTTTTTTTTTCTCTTTTTAATTCATTTATATTTACTTTTTTTGAATAATTCTTTATATGTGTTTTTTTTTTCTTTACGGAAAATATCTTTGAGACGAAGCAGTCGAGGAAAGAGGTTAAAGTACACACGTCGCGCATACTTAACGTGTGCCGCTACACGCCTAATGTTACGCCGTTTTCTTTCCTTTCTTTTTTTCTCCCTTTAATGCAGCTCAGCCGCGCGCGAAAAAGCTCTCTCTCGACAGACTTTTCGCTCTTCTTCAAACTGCGCCAAATAACACTTTCTCTGCTTTTCTCGCCTACCGATTTTGTATATTGTATAAAGAGTGTGCGTGTCTGTATATATATATTTATAAGTTACCGTATGTATACGTATATAATGTTCCATGTGTGTGAGAGTTCATGTACATATAAATGTTGTTATATGACAGAGTTGTGACGCAACGGTTTTCCCCTTTCTTTCTCTCTCTCTCGTTCTCTATCTCTATCTCTATCTCTATCTATCTATCTATCTCTCTCGCTCGATCATTATACATAGTTATATAATTCGCATTGTGACCCTTCTTTCTCTCTCTCTCTCTCTCTCTCTTTCTCTCGTCGAAGAATCGCGTTGAATCGTCGAACTAATTCGCAAGTAAGATCATACAATATAAGTAATTACGCTTGAGGGGAGTGGGACGAGTAAGTCGACGCACAGGTAGACGACACTGAGAGTAAGTGGAGTCGTGACAGCAAAAGGGAGTCTACAAGGGACGAGGGTGAGAGGGGAAGAGGGAGAGGGGAGGGGGGAGGGGGGTCAGGGAAGGGGATGGTAGGAGGAGAGTTAATTAAG
Organism: Megastigmus dorsalis; assembly: GCA_900490025.1. NCBI lineage: Eukaryota > Metazoa > Arthropoda > Insecta > Hymenoptera > Megastigmidae > Megastigmus > Megastigmus dorsalis. The sequence continues at coordinate 1,427 of UELU01126598.1, forward strand.
ACATACGTTAATGAAAATCAACAACAGTAGTTTTACAGAGGTTGGATGTAAGTAGCGGAGGCCCGCACGCACGTTTTCTTTTTCTTTTTTTGTTTTCTTTTCTTTTTGTTATCAGGTAAATCGGCGCCCCGTTTCTGTTTGTTATCTTTTTTGTTTCTCTTATATGTATATATGTATATCTGAGCGAAAAATCGGTGTTTATCGGTCAATAGCTTGGCTGCCGGTTGGCTGTACAGCCCGGGGACTTATTTCAGCAGCTGGTGGGCCCGCTCGTTCGCAACCTGTATCCTCGTCTCGTTCGACTCGCCCTGAAAAAAGTACAATCGACGATTTCTCGCGTCAGTAATGCCATAATCTCGGTCGAACATTCACTGTAAATGCTTTATTTTAGTGAAGTTGAGTTATTTTATACGTTTCTCTCAATATTTATGTTGTTAACGTTATACTCGCGAGGTACTTTCATTTATATTGTTATAATATATATATTTGCATTGCTTGAAATATCGAAGCTTTGAATACAGTGCTAGGCTGACAATATTTCTTTACTACACACCGATTACATGCAGCACTTACTAGATCTAGATAATGTACCTTTTTTTTTTTATTTTTTTACATCTTTCAAAGTTCGGTTTACTTCTGGATAATCATACGTATCATGAGAAAAGTTCTTTTGATTGATTTATATTATAAAAATTTACAGTAAAAAAATACTCTGTTACATTGATATATAACACAAGTGATCGATCGTCTTAAATTTTCGTACAACCATTACTTTTACAGTCTTTTCCAAGATTGCGTATATATAAGTTTGCTGGTTATCGACTATCCTTTAACGAACAATTCAATTTCTAACTATAATGAACTTGGATTAATAAATTACACATCAGGAGATTACTCTATAAAACATACATTATATACTGTGCTAGTTTCAATAATAGTCTTACATCCGCACAAATGACGCATTTTTCGATTTTTCTCGGATCGAGCACGATTCGTGGTCAATATTGCAAAACTACATCACAGAAAAAATTGCAACACATCAAGCTCTCTGCTTATACAATCTACACTTTGTGGGTGTAGGACTCGTTTAATACGGTATAAAACAAACAGGATTGTAACACAACAACACTAAAACATTTACAGTGTTCCTATAAGTTTCACTTTGCAAAATGAAACCCGATTCGACGTGCTTGTAAATATATATAATATGTATATATATTCTATAGAGCAGCGCTGAACTCGGGCCATTTTACTCAGTCAAAGGACACACAAAAATCCAACTGATGTACGTAAAGGCGATGAGGAACGTCGATGCAGCAATGGAAAGTTTCGTTTATGCAGGAATAGCTCTATGGTTTCATGACCACAACAGTCATATACTATAGATATATCAAAGTCTAATAAAAACGAGCTTTCCTGCATTTTCGAATGACTCGATCACTGCGTCAACGCCAAAGCACCACATTACATTAGGCCATCAACCAGATTAATGCCTGCCCTCCCATACCTTGATCAACATTGATTATCAATATCATCTACATTATCATCTACGCTCTATAATCTACGTACTAATGTATCTACGTAATAACAACAATGATTACCACAAACCTCCATTATCGTCTTTATACACAAAGGGTGGGGTAATATAGTATTTGCACAATAATACATTCCACAACGTCTCTCGTGTCTCGTGTGAACAATATATATATATGTATGATATATATAATTTATACCAACACACAGGTATACTAAATAAGTGGTTCTGAGAAAAAGGCTCAGTGCTGATGCATGCGACAGTGTATTACGCGGCCGGGGCGTACATATGCATTGGCAGAGCAGTGAGCCCTCCTCTCTTTCGCCACAGATATTTGGGTTGCACACTCGGTGGTGGTTGGAGTAGTTTACAGTTCGGGTCACATACAACATGAGCAAAGAACATCGAGAGCGAGAGATGCCTGACCTTGCGATTGATCCTGTCGATCTGGCGATTCTGATTCTCGAGCTCGCTGCCCATGTCGATGGCCATGTTCCTTAGATTGCCGATCATCGTGTTGACCTGGCCCATGTTCTCCTCCATCTCGTTCTCGCGCGCGTCGTTCGTGATCTTGCCGATGTAGCCGCCCTGGGGTCCCAGGCCGTTGCGCTCGTCCATCACTCGCTGGGGCTGATTGTTGACGACCTTGCCGTCGTCGTTGCCCTTCCACGTGCCCTCGTCCTCCTTGAAGCTCGCGCCCCTAGACGTTGCGGACGCAAGCAACACACGGGCTCAACGTCAATCTCGAGCTAGTTTGCGCTTTTCGCGGGGGTTTTGCGATTTCCCGTACACCTCGCGGTGTTCTTTCTTTTTCTTTTATATATGGCATATAGCATATAGCATATAGGGGACACGTTTCGTATATATACATGTATATATATGTGTTATATTCGCTTTTGGTTAGTAGAGGGGGAGTATATCGCGCGCTCTGTAACTTCATTCTGACTTGTACTGGTTAGTAAGTAAATTTTCATGGTATACGATTGTGAGTGCGGCTATTATGATTGATTTTAATTTGGTGAGCAAATTGAACGAAGATTGCTTGAGGAGCTTTTAGCGAGCGAGCGCAATTAACTTGTTTAGCCGGGAGACTATAATGATACTACAAATTATGACGATGAGTCATTTCTCCCATCAACATTATAAATTACCGGACTTTTTCTTTAATCGTATATGTTATTAGCATTCGTTCGCTAAATAGTTATTTGGTTATCAATTCATGTTTAACTCTATAAAATGCATCTGTACAGTTCTAAATAATGATAAAGCATTTATTACCGTTCGTACAAGTATATATCAAGGGAAATAGTTCGTACAACTGCTTATATACGTACTTTGAATTTATGATCTTATTATTTTCAAGTTTTTACATTTTATACATCTATATGAAATTAGTATTATGGCGATCGGGTAATTATTCTATTTTTTTATAGCAGATAAAATGAAATTCTATTAAATCATAAATGCCTTAAATTTATCAGTTTTAGTAGTTGAAAATGTCGGCGGCAGAGAGCTTTAACTTCAAGCTCGACGAAGTTGGAGCAAGGCCAAATTTAACCTCTCGCATAAAATTACTTTTTTCTTTCTTTTACTTATACTCCACTTTCGGCTCTAAATTGTTGAGAGCGTATTATAGACAGAATGAATAAAAATTTCATGGTATAGAAATGTATATATAGAATCTGACTGATGTCAATTATCCATGCATATAAAAAAAAAAATTTTAAACAATGCTTTATTATTATTTAGACTAGAATAATTTCTTGTCTGTAGTTGATTAAAACATCATGTCGGTAATATCAACAAAATTAATGAATGATGCATAAATATATGTATAAATATCGGGATATGAATTATAATGAGTAATTAGCATATTTTGATTGAGATTTTGAACATACTTGTTGCAGGGAAGAACGCAGAGTCCGCAGCACTTTTCCATCCCCGTCAAGTTTTTCTCAGCCTCGCGCATGTCGGCGTTGATCTGGTCCATTCCCTCCTCAATGCGGTCGAGTTGTTCTGTTTATACCAGCATACGACAATGTTATACCCTCGTCCACATTAGTCTTATCCTCGCGAGGCTGTTTTTCTTCCTCGACTCTCTCTTATTTTTTCCTCTCTTATTTTTTAAAACTATGCTTTCTTAACTACTCAACGACAGCGTCTAGTCGTACGCCAATTTCGGGGCACGAAATTCAGTGAAGGTTTAAATTAAAATTGATGTCTATTTTGATTAATTAGCATATGCAGAGAAATAAATAAAACCTTTGTACGGAGTGAAAAAAATTTCCAGATAATTCGGTGCTCTGAAATCGACGAACGAGTGACGTTCAGGTGTGCAAAGGCTGGCCGGACGATAGATTCCAGAAAGTTGCGTTGCAAAAAGTCCGAACAAGTAGAACAACGATTATGACAAAGATTTTTTGAAAAAAGTACGTGGACGTTTTCGTCGCATAAACATCAGCGTTGCTAATAAACAAGATAAAAGATTGATCAGTCGTATAGAAAAGAACAGATGTATAAGCTGCCAATATGCGTAGAATTGAAGAAACCACGACAATTGATACGCGGGTGGAAAGTTCAGAGTCACGAAAACCGATGGATATCCGCTTTTTAATTCCCCTTTTGCATTCGATTTCAAAGAAAGAAACGTACATATGCATTCTGCTCTAAGATCAGAATTCCAGAAATAGGACTCGGATCTTAATTAGATCCAGAACAACAAGCATTCATTAGGAAGTAATTCATTTTCTTGCAATCCCGAGATTCCGTATAAAGTAGCAGCGAAGCACTTTGTTAAAAAAAAACATATATGGCGGCTAAGAACATAATCGTTCGATACACTCCATAAAGTGCATTATTATAATTGCAAGACCGACAGATAATCGATAGCAGTGCAGCGATCAATGGTCGGTCGCATTAATTGTGTGTCGCCGTGGCGTCGTCAACAAAACCCGTCAACATCAACGTACAAACAAAAGCGGATCCTCCATCAGTCTTCCCTGTTTCTAACCTCTCCATGCACAGAGAGACGCACAATATATATAGTAATCATATAATATAGATATATATAAACAGCGGACACTCATGTGTGACATAGAGGACCATTCATAAGCCTTTCCGTGCACATTGTCGTGTACCACAATAATTATAAACGCGGAGTATCGAGTTCTCGCTATTCCGCTATTACCTGGCGTGTCGCGTGTGCCATCTACACCCGCCCGTGTGGGAAGAACAGCTGCACGCGGGAACACGAGGAATCGCGGAATATCTTGCGTGTGTGGGAGAAAGCTGCAGCTCTCGAGAGTTTTGCTAGACGCGCTTTCGCGCTCGACGGACCGTCAAACAGGTTCTATATATTATGGGTATATATATCCGCGTGCGAGAGACGAGATCCTATATGTAATATGTGTCCGACACGCGAATGCGGATTAATTCATTCCGGCGCGCGGCCCTTTCACGTTTGCTCGCTCGATGCGGGCTTTTCCACAATAATTGCGCCCACTTGCGTGCCATACTATTTCTTCAATCGCGTATTTAGGAGCGATTGTAGAGTAACTCGAGCTTATCCGATAAATATGTTGACAGTTATATAGGGGATCAATGTAGGTGAGGATAAATCTCGCACAGACGTTGCTTGTCGTTCGAATTCATTGATTTTTAGATAATCTCATTTGATATTCAACTAGACTTTCCCGAGGAAGCAGGATTGATTACTTGAAATTGATTGTCGGATGAACGGAAAGATTTTGACCCGGCCTGTCAAACATTTTACCGGGTTTTGAAACCAGCTGATAGGCACGAACAACAATGCTAATAATAAAGTAGCAGTGAACCGAAACGGGATGGTTAAGTGACAGCGTGTAAAATATTCGACACACTTGAACGCAACTACATGTTGTGGAAAAGCCCTGACTCGGTAGTCGGATGTATATGCACGTGCATACACTGCACACAAACACAGGAATGCAATCTCTGACCGGGAATGTAATTAACTTTTATACCGACGGCTCGTTCGGGTCGTGATCCTGGACGTCAGAGTTTGTCGCGCTCCGCGTGATTTTGCGGAATTTATGGCTTCGCCAAACTGACCAGGGCGAGATTTTGATTTTAATTTCTTTTTTTTACAAATGGAAGATATACGTAAACAGTATAGTACGCTACAGATTGAACGTATAAATTAGATAGATTTTAAACGTAGTAACCAAGTTTAAAACGCGTTTCGAGAGTAAAACTTATCTACATAGTTTATTTCGTAGCTAGCCGTAAAATTTTCAAGTTTTACTAGTATTTGGCAGTGAAAAATCAATACGATTTTGGAATGGTCCCAATTTGAAAGTTCTATTTTGACAATATGGAAATTTTTAAGCTGGTTAAATTCCAGCTAACGTTCTTGCTAGACCGAAAACTACTTGAAATGAAAATCAATACTTCAAAACCACTCGAAACACTGCGATCGAACTTCATTCAATGTACGATTGCGCACGAAAACGCGTCTAACATAAAACCACACCTTTTTCCTCCTCGAAACGCAACAAAAAAAAAAGAACGAATAACGAAATTCATGCACAATTTACATTACGCGTAACATCAATAATATCCATCACATTTAGCATACACTTGCGAGAATTTCAGAGTGCAAATTCAGTTAGTCTCGTTATGCTTGGGTAAACCACAGCATTCGAATGCAGTCCTTGCGCAACTGGACCACTTAAATTGCACGAGGGAAAAAAAGAAACAAAGAAACGATAAAGATCCATTATATATTCCTTCTGGCTTCTCCCGCCGGCCTTTGCACATGGCCCGCGACAAAATTATACCAAAACAAAATCCCCTACGATAATCTTAATATATATGTTGTGACATTATATTTAGGTTAAAAAAAAAACAGAATAAGTTAAGAACAGTGACGCATGAATAATTAAACGGAAGGTGGTAAGTGAGGAAGTGGACTGCAGTTATATAAGTATAAAACCGTGTGATTGCGCGATATGCGTAAAATATATATATATAGGGTCTGAGCGTTGGCCGTTAAGGTGTCAGTGAGCATGAATTAGTATTATTCCGTTTTATTACTATTCTCTTTTCTCCTTTAGTTTTCTGTATAAAGTCGACAGAGCGAGATAGAGGTTAAAAGAATAGAGATAAAGGTACATAGCAGTTTCATCTGTTATTAGTCGTTTGTTATGATGAACATTCCTTTTTTTTTAGTCGGGATTAAGTACTTAGAAATTGTATACACACGGATTGTTATGGGGCAATTAGTTTGCTTTTGATACATATATATATGTATATAGGAATAACAATTATCGATATTAGCTGTTCGTATATTGTTTGAATTGCTTCTATAGCCGTAAATCATTACTATTAAACGTTTCGAATAACCAGTATACCAAATGCCAATAAAAAGTTTTACAGTCAATGTTAATTAGCATTTTACACGAGTAGGTACTCAATTGACTTTAATCACAAGTTTCATCAATTATAAAAATAAATATGATCATTACTCGATAAAAAAAATAGAAGACATTGCGTGAGACTTCCCCCTCGGATTTTGATTGCTCGAAAAACATGAGCCACTAGAATCCCGACTGATCGATAAAAGATAAATATCACATACACGACGCGATTCTCATTATTTATTAGTTGTACACGTAGTGTGAATAAAACTGTGCGTTTGGATAATTGTGTCGTCAGTGCGTTTCTTTTGTTTTCAATTATTCATCCTCGGCACTTTTCCTGCACATTGTAAATCTGTATATCGTTTGTATTTGCGTATTATTTTGTGATTTTGTGTAGCCTAGCTAATCTATAGAAAGTTCTCTATATGTATAATATTGTAAAGTTAAAAAAAAAACATAAAAAAATGTATTATTTAAAGAGAAAAAACAAAGAAAGTTTCCCATAAGAAAAGTACTTTTGTTCAACAAAATTTCAAATAAAAAAAAAACTGTCTTTCTTCGCCTTTCTTTCGCATTATTCTAAGGTTGCATTGGCTGAACAGTTCTACAGTTTAAGTTAAAAATTATAAAAATAAAATATTCTTAAAAACTCATTTATTCTTTCTGATAAAACTAATCAATTGACGGTTTACTTTAGATATATCTCAACAGATATTATCCATTAATTCATCTGTTTATCAACAACTGCAGGATTTCGTATTTCCTTTCAACTTTTTACAACTCGTATCTCTTCGCTATTGATTTGCATCAATTTGTAATTCTTCAAAAAACTCACTATGCCACTGCATGACTACCAGCATCATCAATACTAGCGGAGCATAGAATTAAAGTGGAACCAAAGTCCACCGTCTAAAATCCAAAAATCTGCGTATGACTCAGTGATTCAAGTCCAAAGAAAACCAAAACCTGTTACACTGAGTCAAGCATAAAAATAGTATCTGAAAAGATACACGAGTCTAAAGCTTTACTAAAATCTCAAAGCCCATCCCACTTCAATTCTAGCCCATTTAACAACGCCTCCGCTATAATCCTGAACCCGGATGAGTAAAGATCATAATAGACATGTCGTATCACCGTTCATCCAAGACATCCCTATGTCAATGCTCTCTCAATCTAAACACTATCTAGACTGTGTGAGATAATTATAATAGTCGCAAGAGAAATTAGTTTATTATAGAAGTTAGAGAGGCTAGATAGAATGGCTTACCGCCTTGCTCGTCCAGCATTACGAGGGTTTTCATCCCGACCTCGTGGCTCTAAACAGGCACAACCGACCAATCAGAGAGGCATTAACATCATCGTTCAAGTGCAAGAGCTATAGCGAATTGATCGACCCCATATTTTTTTTTTTTTTTTTTTCGAGGCACAACTCTTCGCCGCGAGTGGTCGCATCTGACACCTCGTACTCCATTTCGCTGAATTTATCAACTCGCGCGAAAAAAAAATTAGGAATTGAAGGTAGACGAAAAATAAAAGCACAGGTAACTAGGAAGAATTCATATTGCACGCTTGCTCAAAAGAGCTTATTCCAGCTACTTTGGAAAAAATTTAAATTTCATCCCGACTTGGGAACTGCGTATATATGTATAAGAGTTTGGTAGGAAAGCAGAGATCCGGCGCGTGTATAAGGAATCAGGAAGGTGGAAAAAGAGTCCGAGAAGGAAAAGTAGCGCGAAACGGAAACGAGGATGCAAGAGTCGACTTCGCGCGTCGAGTGTGTCTCATCATCTATTCAGGCTCTTTATGCTTTTTTTTTGCTTTCTTTTTTTTTCGTTATGTCTTTTTCCGCTTTTGCGTCTTTTTTTTGCGCCGTCGCTAAATCGACATCTAACTAGAAAAGAAACTTCATCTTTAGCTTTTTCATACATAATATATACTCTTATGTAGCTCATAATATACTTTTGCTCTTTTAAATAATTATGGAGCCCTACGCATCTATTATTACTTAAATGATAAATAAATGGTAATAGCCTTATCTCGTAAAAATACGTTATACTACGCTACAGCGCCATGATGTAAAATAGGGGCAAAATAAGGTAACTCAAGAAGTAACTAAACGCACGCTAACTTTGATTACTGCACGCAGCTTCGACGTGGTGATGAGCATCAAATCATATAATAATAATACAAGTCGTCAATGAGGATCACCAGGACGATCGTTATTCGGACCATAGGCAGTGAGGAATTGGTTATAATGAAATATGTTAGACGATGACGGGGAGAGAAGGTGATATTTTCACTTTTGGTTGACAAAAGTTCCGAGGCTCGTTGGGTCGAGTGCCCGAAATCCAGAGACACCCGCGAAACTGCACCTCGGATCCTCCACACGCGTATGTATATATATATACACATCCACATATCCAAAGAACTTTACAAGCTGATTGTATTGTCAGTGTAATGAGCGGAGAAAATTTTTGGCAACATTACGTGCTTACAAAGTATATACTGTGTGTTGAAATCAGAAAAAAAAATAAACCAGAAAAGAAAAGACTAAAAATGCAGGATTCTTTAATGCTTTTCAGGTCAAGTTTATTATCGTGTATATGTATATATATATATACATACAAGTACGCGCTGCAAACAGGGAGTTTTCCTTATTATCGTGCTTGTACAAGGATGTTACACTGAAAATTGTACACATACATAGACGACGTCATAACCGTGTGAGCTGCGGTGTATATATACAATTCTGGGTGTCTGTCGTAAAAGTGGAGGAAAGCTTTTTATATATGTATTACAAGGGATAAATGACGTAGAGCTGCGTGTATGAAAATATCGGAATATACAGTGAGAACGTGAGAGAGAAAAATAGATAAATACATATATATGTTTGTACATATATATATACATATATATAATATAAAGGAGGAGCAAGGCAATGTGCACAAGTTTTGGAGTGTGTAGGTGGGAGAAAAGGGGGCGGATCGTTACAGTGCTGCATTATCGTATAGGTATATTACGTTATATATATATATATATCTATTGTAATGTCTATATGTTAGGCGGCTGATTATATACGCACTACTACACAGCAAGATTAGATGATAGCCATACCATTTTAGTTTGGATTAATCCCTTTAAGCGAATCTACGTGTTATCGGTATCGCTTTACAACCCGCTCGTGTACCAAGTTTCACGAGCTTCTCTACCGGAGTTTGCGCAACGTGTATAAATGTAAATTTTGAAAGGAAAGAAATGAGCTTTCGGATTCGTCTTTAGGAACTTTTTGGCCAATGAAGTTGCGCAAACTCGAACGAGGATATGGAGTTAGTGTTCTTAGTAATTATTCCATTATATTCATCAGGCATTGAATTCTCATTTTCATATCTGTTAATCAAATTGTACTATAGGTATTAGATGCTATTAGAACCCATTTTCTTTTATGCTTCAATTGTATTGCTTACCCCCTTGGTGATCTAGCATCGTCAAAGTGTTAGCTCCAACTTCCTCGCTCTACAAGAACAATACCGACGCTATTAACGGGGAAATTGAAATCAAAGGGGTACATGAGGATCTTGTGGCGCAGGTTGACGAAATACAAAACAAATATAATATATATATATAAAATAAAGGAACACAGAATAAGGGGAGATTGTGTCGCTTTTGCCGTTCACCGTGCGTTCTGCATCGCGCGCAAATAAAGGCATCGTTAATTATCGCGGCGCTAATGGCGCGAGACTCGAAAATAAAGTGCAATAAATCACGGAGCTGCATGACGTTAAAAGTGTGTGTACGCGTATACAGTTCGGGGCTGTCCTCGCTAAAACTCGCGAACAAAAACAGACAGAGAGAAAGAGAGAGACTCGTGAATTGATGATGGTAGGTAGACGCGCGCGCGAGGCAAAACGTACGGTGTGCGGCAAGAGGTAATAATATGCGCCAAAATCATAAATATAACCGCACAATGTGCACGCATGCACGCAGATGGGGAACAATGCGTGAATCCATTCTTACCCTATACATGTACATCTCAAAACTGGAGCAATGCATTTTTTTTTTTTTTTTTTGAAACGCGCCGACGTTTTTGTGAGTAAAAGTATGCACAAATATAACGCTGGCACAGCAGTGGGTACCGCATAAATTGAAATAATTCTTCCATCATTAAAGCCGCGAGATGTACAGAAAAATTTTAATCTCATTTCGCGGTGGGCGTAGAGAATCCCGCCTACGAATGTTTCACATTGAATGCCTCGGCTCTATTGAATTGAAATTCCATTTCATCAAATTTACATTTACAATGGGAATATCTGGATATCTGGCGCAAGGTTCTCTCCCCGCCATTATGAGGAGAGGTTGAAATAAAAAGACTAAGCAAGCAATTGCTGGCAGGGTAATTGAAATTGTTAATTCCGCAATGGCATTAAGAGCAGCACACCTGCGGTGCAATAACAGCCACTGTGCGTCTCTGCAAAGTTTCAAGTGATTCTCTGCTATTGCAACACATCTGATAAGGGCTGAATTAATCGAAACCAATTGAAACACACACACACACACGCGCACAAGTGCGACAGTGCATAATACAATAGTGGGCAAAGAGGACTCTATTTGTGCAACCAGTTATCTTTCAAACGACCTTTCCCCGCAGTCAAACATTGGATTATGCGCTTAAAAACAGATACAATCATCGTGTACCTTGGAATCGAATCACGCATTATTTCCATCTGAGTGCACTTAAAGAGTAAATAAAATAACAGGAGAATGGGTGGGCAGCATTGGCGATGAAATAAAAAGGAAAAATAAAACGAAAAAGGAGTCCTCGCCGATGACGCTGGTAAGTAACGATGTAAATCGCGCTGGTCACGCATCTCGGCTCGGCTCTACATACTCCACTTCGTACGCTATGCACGCACACGTCGAAGTAAAATGTGTGCGAGTCGCGACTTACACCAGCCCCCGGGAGCTTTTTTGTATCGCGTGTCAATGGGCACCGTGAGGGTTAACGAGATTACCCGCCATTTTCCCCACCACCCGGTCTATATAAGTATAATCCGCATGAATCAGAAAAGCTTAATTCAAGACATTCGATCAGTATAATCGCATAATCTTGGACTGCGTCGCCATCGCCGCTGCTCTTATGTACTACTCTTTTCTCGCTATTATGTATTATAAGCCTCGTGTACGTCGCGTAGACACCCTCAGGACGACTATATATCGCGCTGTGGATGTATATGTATACGCAGCTAATGAGCGACGCGAAAATCAAAATCTACGTGGGTGTTCGTGTGTATTTAGAGACCGGACGTACCCTTACCTCGCTCCAATTGCTGTAACCGATAATGTCGCTGCTGAGGAAAATGAGGGAAGATATATTTTGTGGCTGCTGGCTTCGATTATATTTTTCTTTTTTATCCGAGTTTTATACCCCGCTCTTGTTGCCGGGAGAGAGTTTTAATAATAGCGGTGGAGAAAGGAGAGTGAATCTTTGCTCCAATTTTCAAGAGATGGACTCTTGCTTGATGGGAGCAAATATACACTTTGATTGAAAATTGAATAAACAAAGAAATCGTTAAATAAGGCTTGGAAAAATTGTCAAAAAAAAAATTTGGATTAAAAAACCGTGCTGAGCAAAATGTAATTGTGAATAATCAAAAGACAGCAATATTTAAGTAAGAAATAATTGAAAGTATGAAATTGAAAATGGAAGATACAATGAGAATGTGCGATTCTGGTAATATTAATAATAAATGAATTTGGAATTAGTTTACGGACTACGATAACTAGAGTACAGTACTCGTTACCTCGAATACTGTAATTTAATGTTTCGATTAATGTATTTTACTTTACTGCTCCTTAAGTAATCACAATCCTTACTCATGTTTATATCGAGCTATTATGAATTATTATAGGGCCGCTTTGAAAGTTATCCTAATAAAAAAACCAATTACATAACTCATTTGATGCACTGTCGGATGTCTAGTCAAGTAAAGGTGAATACTTGTACAATATATCAAAACATATTAAAAGCAAAAAAATAGCGGGGGACAAATTTCATTACTAATAAATATCAATACGAAAAAGGACTGCACTATAGACGCGAGAATTTTCGCTGCCTTACGTTCACGAACGATGAGTAACAGCTGCGAATGACGTAAGATAAAAATCGTGAAGGTAACGATGCGAAACTCAAGAATGGGCTAGACGAATGAGGCAAAAATGACGACACTCGACTATGAAAAGTTATATAAAGTGCCACTAATAAAAAAGGGAAAATACAGAGAAAGGAGAAAATGGATAAACGTAATAATTTTTCAATTGGTATATACTCGGAACTATAATATCGGGGACTCGGGAAAGTATTAAAAGAGAAAGAGAGAAAGAAAAATGGAACTGATCGATGATTAACGTTATGAAGTGGTAAGAAAGTCTTAGGAGGAAAAAGAGGGTATAATAAAAAAAAACAAACGAGTTATGATGAGGGGAAATAAAGGGTCTCGACTATGTCTGAATGAGTATATATCGTATAATTAATGTAAGTTCGGTTAATAAACGGACAAACAGCTACTGCTAAAACAAATATACGCAACAATTACGGTATAATACGGATTTACACTATATAGAGTATAGGTTATGTACGTAGACTGAAAGCGACACAGCTAGAAGCTTTTGGTGAGGCTACGTAAGTATGTACAAGTATATTAATCAATTATACGCTTAAATCAAAGAAATCATAATTTTCTAAATTAAAAGGAATAACTATAAATATGCATTGCTTTAGACATTTCTTTTCAGCTTTTCAGATTATATTACAAGAAAATTTGGAAAATTGTCATGTATAAAGAAAGATATTCGGTAATTTGTACATGTACATACATGAAAATTGGGAGATATGGCAAACCAATATATTGATATGTCTTGATAGATTGAATAGATCTCGATTAATTTTTCAATACCAGTTATTCAAATAGTTCGGATTTTTTTCGACATACACTGATTTTACTTTGATATCAATCAATAATTGATTGCGAGCAATGAAACAAGAAACCAAAAGCAAATATTTGTTTGAATCTCAATCGATCGTTCAAAATGTGAGCCATAAATATTATCAACAACAAAAATAAAATGCAACACAATAGAAATAACAAATTTTACAGACAATTTTCCAATTGAGAAGACGCGACAGTATAAATAATATATACATACCTACGCTTTCGGCAAGTCTCTCAAACGTAAAAAACAAAAAACAAACGAAATCGAAAACGTAATAAAATAAATAAATTTAATGTGACTAAGTCTAGAAATGTGAAAAAAGAAAAAAAAATCACCTGAATCCCGCGACAAGCGCAAAGCGTAGTGCCATATGTACACAGTTTCATTCGTTATGATACTTTTTTTTATCTTTTAAGTTTTTATCTTTTATTTAGTTTAGTACAGAGAATTGAATTAAGAGGTCAGCGAGAGTTCGTGGTTCCCCACACACACCCAAACCCACCCCATCCCACCCCCCATTTGTTATATATATTTATAATTTTCGTATTTTTCGCCCTCGTTTTTCCTCGCTTTTTCGGACACACGTGGCTGAGAGAAAGTATAGTAGTGGATGTATATACATAGTAGACGGAGACAGAAGATAGGCAGAGACAAAGATAGAAAAAAAAAACGTATGTCTCGACGAGTTTTATTTTTCAGTGATAATAGCTCGGCTGCGTTACCAAGTTTGCAAAATAGAGTGACAGAAAGGCATTGTCTTATTTCTTTCGCAAAATATACAACAGCGTTAGTTGCAGTATATAGCGATAAAGTAGCGGTTAAAAAATACAAATAAAGTATGAAGTAAAAAAAAAACAAGAGTAACAGGTATAGTACACACAAGTAGAGCGGAATTGATTTAATGGAAAAAGTTACTGTTGCCTGTTGTTCAATAATTGACCCTTACGTATTTTGCTGCACTGTCCACTATATGTTTACTTTTTTTTTTTATTGTTATCATTTCAATGCATTTCTTTCCTTTTTCATCTCATTTTGTTCAACAAATAATAGTAATCGTATAAAGCTTTTATATTTACAAAGACAACAAGGATTTGGCTCAGTGAACAAAACGACCCGACCTTTTTGCTGAGTGTTTGGACAAAAATATTATAAAAATAAAGTTGTCATAATGTGGTATATTCTGAGTTCGTTTATTTGCGGAGAGTACAGCTACTTGTTTTGGCGTACCATTTGAATAAAAAAAAAAAGATTGTGTCTCGTCGTTGTTCGAGTTTTTCGGGTTAGTCGAGTCTTCAAAAAGAAATTGGTTCGTTTATCGCAAGTGTCCAGGTATATATACATAGTCTTCGACTGTAAAATATCATCGTTTATTCATATTCTTTTGTTTATAATTTGCAAGTGAAAGTAGGGAAACAACGCTAACCAACACCTTATCAACCAACCAAACCGCTAAGTAGCGGCGAACGTGCGGATATCTACAGGTACTTGAAAAAAAAATATTGGGCTGGAAGCTCGTATACAAAAATAAAACCTTCCCACGGGTGCATCACCCCTTTACGTATTTGTTTATCTTTAACTTCTTTTTCTTTTAGCATGATCGAGGCTTGTTTTGTATGTGCGAAGCATGCGTCTCGATATACAAAGTCAAGAGTCTCGGGACGAATCCTAATTTACCAACTTTGCAAAATTTAATATTAAGCAACATTGTTACTATATCAATAAATGACATGCATACAAAAAAGGAACGATTAACGATTTGAAAGTAACGATAAATATATATTTAAGTGCGGCAGGTGTACATTCAGAAAAGAAAAAGTTCCTTTTGATTCAAGAGGATGAAATCTCAAGTGCACGTCGATGAGACTCGATTGGAATATCTCAAGCTAAAGCAAAGTTCTTACTTTGCATGGAATAAAGGTCATCCCCTTGGGTCAAAAGAAATTTCTCTTGGACAGTTTTCTGCATGTAACTTTCTTTGAAATTTGATCAACATAACAAAAATCGGTCGCGTGCACATCATTCCCCAAAGGACAAACAAGAAAAAAAAAAAGTTCGTCCCGTTCCTCTCGACACGATTCACCGATACCATCTCATATCTTCCCATCCCATCCCACCAAAAAAAGATATGGTAAAAATTTGAAATAAAACCACCAAATAACAAGAGGGACACAATAAAAGAAGTAACGACATCAAAGAAAACAAAAAAGAGAAACCAAGGAGGCTAAAGTAAAAGTGAAAGTAAAAGATAAAGTATAAGAAAAAGAACATATACATCAGAGGCGCAGGGCACATAAAAAGTGTAGTATAATAATGTACCAATGAAAAGTAAGAGAAACAAGCTTTAAATATATCACAAATAATAATATAAAAAGAATAGAAAAAAAAAATAAAAGAAATGTTTGTTCTGGGCAACGGGACGTCGTATAATATTCCAGAAGGACAAACTGAGATAATAGAGAGACATTAACAGAGATTGTACTGATATTGATTGAACTTGATTGATTTAGAGAGCGGATTTGAAAACTCACCTCCCTGGTCGTCGAGTGCGACCAGAGTGCGGATGCCAGCCTCCTTGCTCTACAGACAGATAGAGGCAGCAGCACAAGACACACAAAAAAAAGAGAACCAACACCAGTGTTAGAGAGAGTATAAGTATACGTATATATAGTATATAAGTAATATTAGTAAGTATATAGGGTATTTAGTAAGTATATTCATGTATATTAGTAGCATATAATGGCGTTATCATTAAAAGCGAGAGAATATTAAAAAAAAAGTGGAAAAAAAAGACGGTGAGGATCTATTGGCGGCAATGTCGTATGTTGCATTTCATATATCAGCTTGTTTTTTTTTTCTTTCAGCGATTTATATAATCTCATCTGTCGAGGCGCACGATTACGGCGAAATAGCATTGAGTTAGACGAGAGTTATAAATGGAGGAAGGAAAGAGTTATTTGTTAACTGTTTGTCTTTTTTTTTGTATATATATATATAAATTCATCGTTAAGCACCATCAAGCGTCGTTATATATATATTTGCATTCGCATCGTTGATACGATCTACAGTTCGTTCAATTGTTTCGTGCGGCGAGTAATAAATGGAATAAAAAATGTATATATATATAATAAAATTGATGTTGTTATAAGAGATGAAAGTTATTATATGCAGTGCGAGAGAAATGGCGCGCGACGGTAATATATTCTTATAATTAGAAAGGAGGTATAATATTATATATATTTCTGTCGTTGCTGTTGTTATCGTTGTGATTGTTGTTGTTCTTGTTAGTTGTCCCTGTTCTTGTTACTGTACTTGTGTTGTACATTGTCGTTGTGGCCGCGACCGAATGTCAAATTTATACGTTTCTTACAGTACTTGCAAAAAGAGTCTTCCCCTGTGCTCTCCCTCTTTCTTTTTTTTTTTGTTTCGTTTCCCAACCGGAGGCTGTTTCCTGACATTCACTTATTATCGCTTACGCGTCTCTTACCCCCATATCTTTTAGTCTTTATTCTTTATGTTATTCTGATTTAACACGTTGCCTCACAGCAACGATGTGCAGGGCAATGCGTTGACTTCGGCGCTGCCGAGACGTCGTTGCTGCTGCGTCGCTCTGACTCACGTTACGTTGTCATTCTCCCAGTTCAATTAAGGTTCATTGCCACCGCGATGAGAATCCACTGAAATTCCTCGATAATAGCGATTTACTGAATTTTCACTCTTAATAATTTAATCCCGACTGATGTACAATACGTATAGGCGGGAATCGTTAATTCCGAAAAAGAGACGGTAAAGCCAGCAGTAACGGCGACTCGGTACCCATTTCTTTTCTCGTTCCAATTTTCTCGATTCTCGTTACTTACATGTTCGTTTAAAAGCTTGCTCCTCCATTTCGACCTGCACACACACTCAAACACACTCACACACACACACACACACACACACACACACACACACACGCACACACACATGTATACATATAAAGATGCACAGGTAGACCCTTTTTTCTTTCAATTTTCTCGCAAAAAGGAGCGCGGAGCGAGAGAAAAGAGAAAGAAAAAAGAAGTGGAGAGAGCCTGCGGAATACGTTGAGAAACGGAACGAGAAAAGTGCGCCGGCACACACCTATTACACACACACACACATGTACACGTGTATAGAGACACACACACACACACACACCCACACTCATGGGCGCGTATATATAGTGAGAATTGTAGAGAGGCGTACATGAGGACGGTTTTATCGAGCGCACGTGTGCTTGTCGTAGATATATAGGTATATATATATGGTGATACCGTTGGGTGATGCCTGGGGGGAGAGCGAGCTGGTGGGTGGTGATGCATGTATATATTTATTTATACGTATATATATATATATACATATATGTATATAGTTAATCTTTTCCAATGTGTGAGAACTGTGAGAGGGTACGATCAAGCGAACGAGAGTGAATCAAGTGCAATTAGTGGGATATCACCTTGTGGTTCTCGGTCGAGTCGTTTAATTCGAGCTTGACGTGTAGGGGAGAAATACAGAGAGAGCTGAGAGAGATAGAGAAAGAGAGAGAGAGAGAGTCAGACAGAGACAGATAAATAAATAGCTATAGAAACCAGGAGATAAAAAAAGTAAAAAGAGATAAGACTGAGAAACAGAGACATAGACGCGACGGTGGAAACGAACGGAACGAGATAATGAAAATGTGGAAGTAAGATAGATGGATAGATAGAATAAGCGCGGGGACGAGAGAGACAGAAAGAGAGAGAGAGAGACGACTATAAGAGACAGATAAAAATAAACGAAAGCATTTATCGAAGAGTGTACATGGACATGTATACCGTTGGTTATATTCTCGATATTCCACGGCTCTCGCCTCCCTTTAATTCATGAAATTTATAGGCGTACAAACTCCGCGAAAATGGGTCAAACGCCCGCAGAGATTTCGTGTCGAGCTCCACGAAACACATTACACAATTGACTTTTCCTAATGAATTGCAAAAAAAAAAAAGCCGCGATCGATATCGGTCGCAATGCTTCCGACGTACACAAAACCACCGAAGCTCTCATATCAAGCCATTCGCGTATATACACACGCGCAGTAGATTATTACGCAATAATAATTCATGAGAAGTTTTCTATATATATACACACAAGAAGCCATAACACCGAACAAATGATACCGATGAAAAATCATCGACAGCCCGTTTTCAATGTACTTATAACAACCAAAGGTATACATGCGCCTCTATTGTCCAGTGACACATCGCACAATTTTCTCGGAAAGTTTACAACACGACCGTGCACTATAGCAGCGCAGACAGAGCGAGAAAAAAAGACAACCAGAGAGAGAGAGAGGGAGAGAAGTACATATAATGGAAAGTTCATGGAAGACAATCGCGTTAATCGCGTGTAGAGCGACAGAAGCTAAATATAAGAATATAAAGAAGGGACAGAAAAGAGGTGAATGTCGATGTGACACGCAGACAGAGGAAAGGAGAAAGAGAGAGAGAGAGAGAGAGAGTGAGCGTAATGTACGATTATAAATTTCTACGCGATGCACTTACATATAATACGCGAGGCGTCTGTGTCTATTATTTTTTACAACGGAACGGTAAAAAAACGCGAGGACGACGAAATGGCCGAGAAAAATGGATGTCGAAAACGCGAGGAATACACGTATATATAGTACAGGCGTTTATTGATTTGGCCGATAACTTTACTCTCTGCGTCGAATATCTGGCTACGCTCGCGTTTCTCTCGATAGTATACACGGACACGTATATATACACACGTATTATAATAATAAATGTCCTTGTACGGAGTGGATCCTCCCCGACTGCAATCCATATATATATATATATTTTGTTTGATATGCGAAAAAGGGTTTTTTTTTTCGGAATTTCGGCTAATGCAGAAGTTCGATTTATCGACGCGCAAGGCATTATTAATTTATCGGATTCGGTTGTTTTTGCTCTCGCGTGATGCGTGTGCCCGTTATTATTTATGAATATGTTATTGTGCACAATCCCCATGTCTACACGACGGATAATATTTATTAGTCTTATCTGCATATAATTATGCAATTTACAATTGGCTTCTTTCAGATATACAAACTGATTAGATCGAATTGGCTCGTCGATGTAAAATACAATATTAATTATTTAACGAGGTGCATAATTCCATCACGGCACTACCAACCGTAACGTACAAATATTATCAATAGAAAAAAATGAGTTTAATATTAATATCCACGATAAAAGATTGCAAATTTTATCCTTCCCAACTGTAACGCTTGATTATTATATTCTTATAAAAATCACGGAGATACAATTATTGGTTAATCTCGCGGTATGTAAAAATACACCGATTTAAAATTTCGTTTGCAAGTAGAGCCGCTGGCGAGAGCCAATATACGTCGAACGCTCTCGAGTGTTCCGAGACATTGACGAAATATCCGAAAACGCTCAGGCGCCGACCCAGAAATATATATATATATATTGATTAATCTTGATAAATCGTCTCGCACCCCGCGCGTGTCATAAAACACGCCTATATATAAACCGCGTGAGAAGAAAGAAGATAAGAAAAACATCGACAGCACCACGCACACACACCCTCTCAATCGCGTAATTTACTGTACCCTGTACGAGATTATATATCATTACTCTCGCTCTAGGAAAAAAAAGAAGAAAATACACAGATTAAAACGTACCGGGGAACACTCGATAGAAAAATAATGAAAACGAAGTGGATACACGAGCGGCGAAAGTTTAAAAAATAACCATTGACAACGCGCCGCTGTATATACATACATAAGCGAAATGAGCTCATTGGAGCTTGTAAAGGGGTGGAGGGGGTGGAAGAAAAGCGTGTGTGTGAGAGAGAGAGAGAAAAATTGGAGTCGAAGATCCTTGCGGTAAACGCGGGCATTGTGTCCCTTCTCTCCGGTATGCCTTATACACGGACAAAAGACAACGGCGGTACGTCTCGAGCCGGAGACCGGGGGTGGCTTTAGCAAAAGAAACGGTTTGAAAAATGAGCGTCGAACAAAGTGGGAGAGTCAGAGATAGAAGAAAGAGGCGGACACGACGGATTCGGAGAGAAAGAAAAAAAAGGAGGGAAAAATAAATGAAAGAAAAAGTACTTATAACGTAGGAAGGAAAGAGAAAGAAAGGAAAAAAGAGAGGAGCGCGCGTCCTCGATTAATGGAATGAGAGGAGGAAAATGCCGGTACAGTCTCGGGTCCGCACCAGTCGATTGCGGATTTTCGTTATAGCTGCGCAAAGAGAGAGAGAGAGAGAGAGAGAGAGAGACTGCTCTCTCCTCGTATATGTATAGCATGTAGCCGCGGTTACCCGTGGGGCTCATTCCGCCATTGTTATCCTTCTCCCTGACATTTTCCCCCCCTCACCTTCCGACACTCACATATAAACGCATGATCATGTGCGATCCCACTTTTTTTCTTTTTTTTTTTTCCTTTTCCTTCACGAACCACCACACTCCTCTTCCTCGTCGGCCGTGATATCTCGCAAGATCTCACGTCCTTGCTTCCTTTTACATTCTCTATTTAGTTGAATTCAGCTTTTATTGTTTTTTTTTTTCATTGTTAAGACAGCTTTTTTGTTTAAATTTATTTATATTATATATATATAACACATAGACAGCGCGACAGGTCAGCCACTAACATCTCAATGACAGCAACAGCAACGTCAGCGTCACAGAAAAATAAATATAAGGTAATACATAGTGTTTTTCTGTTATGTATACACTCAAGAGTATATAACAATGGATAAGTAAGTAGTAGTAGTAGTAGTAGAAGTAGTAGTATAGTAATAGTAGTAGTATAGTAAGTAAGTAGTATATATAAGTAGTATATAAACTGCACACAATCGTGTAGTGCGTGTCTCATGTGGGTGTTTTATTTCTGCAAGAATAGACAGACAGTATAGAATAGTTTTTTTTTCATAATCGTATTAATAATAAATATGGTATATATAAGTGTGACAATGAGAGACAGAATAGAGAGAATAATAGACACAGCGATAACAGCCATTAATGTAGTACATATCGATCATAGGCCCAGCATCAGTCCATAGCAGCCCAAGGCGTCGTATATATATATAGATAAATAGGATTATGTATATATGCCATACGTGCTCGCGATCACAGTTGTATATTTGCCGTTAGCTAATTATGTGCGTATACTGCACTTTGTTGATAATATAGAAAAGAAAAAGGATTCGCTACGATGTATATTATAGAGATGACTATTTGCACGGATAGAGAGTAAGTGAGAGAGTGAGAG
>UELU01126599.1:0-15139 GCA_900490025.1 Megastigmus dorsalis
GTTCCAGACATCGCGATGACCCATTTTTGCGCGATGCGCCATGGGCTTTAATTTCTCTCCTTCCTTTTTCTTCTTTCTCTCTCTCTCTCTCTCAGTTTCCCTCTCGTTTTTATGACGAAGAAATTAATTTGCTTTGTAGGCGAATGGACACGCTTACCTTTATACACGGACTTTAGAGGAGGCACTCGGCATTACTGCAGTAAAAGCAGCACACGGCTAACCTGGAATCACGAATGCTTTGCATTATACAGATATTGTTTTCGCGTGCGCAAGGCGTGTAGCATACCGAGCAATCGTTAAAGGATTATAAATTGACATAAACGACGTAGACAGTTTTCTTTGAAACGTTGAAGGGATAAGGAGGCCATTGTTAAAGGTATATCTTGAAAACGGAAATATTATACGAGCTCAGTTTTGCAATGCGTTCGTTGGATGTATATCGTTTCGGTTCTTCGGTAAAGATAGGCTAATTATATGCGTAACAGCCTGCGGCCTGTCAGAAGCTAAAAATTATTGTTGCGATGACATCCTTTACGACTTTCGTTATTAATGCCCTATTTATCATTATCTAGATAAGTAAACATTATACGTACGGATCGATCGCTGCATTTGACTTGCATATGCTTGAGAAAGAAATAAACTAGTTCATTTACATAATAATGGTTTCATATGTGCAATACCACGAATGAAAGAAAAAAAAAACAAATGCTGGATCGGTTACTTTGCGCAAATTTGTAATCATTGATCTCCGTAAATGTCGCAAAAACCAAAAAAAAAAGTTTATTTTTTCGGATGGCTAGTTATTAGCTAGAAACACCGAGAGAAACACAATGTGATCACTATTACGGATTAAAAATCGAACATAACCGTTTACAGAACATTTAGAGCAGGGCTCGGTACTAGGCGTATTTTATAGGTCAACTTTTCTGCAGGTGCATTTATTTGGAGATAACCATTATGCTCTCAGCAAAACACACACAAGCTCGCGTTAAATGGGACACGAGAAACGAAGCGCTTGCACTGGTAAACTCATGGGTTTGCAAAAATTTACCGCTTTCACCTTTAATCTCTTAATCTTGATGTTGGGAACAAACTACGAATTGCTTTAAACTGCTGCGAGATTTTAAATGAATTAAAAATATAGTTAAAAAAGTAAATATTGTGTTTGGTTTAGTTTCAGGAGCATGTACCTTAATAACAAAATTTTAAGATAAACAATATAATATAGGTATATTTCTGTATTTTTGCATTATCCTGCAGTACTCTAAAATATTTTGAACATTATTAAAAGTGTTTATTAAAGATGTTTAATAAATTATAATAAATACTATTGAATAATCAGATTATAAATAGCATTTTTAGATTTTTCAACTGTTTTCAAGATTGTGCTAAATTGAACTCCAAATACGCTTACCTTGACTTATTTCTGCCTGATTTTTATAATTCATTTAATACATACGTAGTGACCAAGTATTGATTTGACACAAAAATAGGTATAAATATTTAACTGCAAGTTTTAAGTGCTTATTTGTAAGTAGCACACATTCAGCACATCATAAAAATTGATAGTATATTTTTCCAAAAATAAGGTTTGAAATTATTTTACGGTATTCTATCGTATGTATAAATTAAATAAGGTATATTCAGAATACAAGAAACTTGTTAGAGATATCTTTTACGAAATGCTAAGGCAACTAGTTTGTGAAGTATCGGATATCGATAGGTAATCAAGTCTAGTTACTATCTGTATTTACGCTCGTGTAACTGCAGAAATAACGAATGAAAACTAGGAGAAGAGTTATGCTAGAATGAAAAAATAGCACCGAAATGGAGAGAAAATAGGGCAAAAAAGAATAAGAGGAATGGATACTAGAATTATTTCCAAATTTTTAAAAGGTTAATTTGAAATTCGGATGTGTAAAAGGATTTAGTAGAATTATATCAAATATCACGATTTACTGTTGCAGAATGAAAAACATTTCTATGCTTTTCATAGTTTGTTTTAAAATACTATTTCTAAAATAAAATATTAGATTTTTCGCAATTTTATAATTTTTTTATAATACTATAAGATAATTCACTTTATATCACTCTGGCCTAAAAATCGCAAGTTTGACATGATTTTAGGCTCTCGTGGTATAAAACATTGTCCAACACTGACTCGCTTCACTTGGGAGAAAAACGTCTCATGCGTTAAAAAGCCAACTTACCTACCACGGTCGAAAAGTACTATATGCTTAAAATTTCATAATCATATTGTTCCTCACACATGACGAACAAATAGTTTTATTCTTATATAATCAATAATAATTTTGTAATGTTTTCGGTTTGTTCAAAACGTTATTTTTTACTTACAATAATTGATTTACAAAAATTTCTTAAGCCACTTTATCGTTAGTTCTAGGATTTATAGATTTAAAGCTATTAAAAACAAAAAATAATTATAGAACATTATTATTTATGAACCCTTTAACATAGGCATTTTGATCAATAGATGGAAAAACGAGGATGAGCATGGGTAGAATACAATTGTAGAAATATATTCCGAACATATGGTATTATTTAGAACGTTAAAAATATTAAGTTGAAATGCAAAGGACATTTGCCTAGACATCGGGGCGCAGTAACGAGTTCACCTATACAAATTAATAATAAAATATCTATTTAAAAAAGCAGTTGCTTACTTGAAACGAACGTTTTAAGATATTTGATTTAGAATCATTGCCTTTCTATATTCGTCTGTTACTACTTGTACACGTATTTAGTATAGAACGCGATTAATTTGCTGTTTTTTCAAATACGATCCTTCAAGCAAGAGTGTTAACAAATCATACAGTTAGTATAGAGTAACATAACATTAATATGAAACGAGAAGAATTAAATTATTTTAAAAATATTTAGTAATCCGTCTTCACCGATGTTTCTGCTTGATGAATTCCTTTTCCTTCCTTTGCATGGAAAAGAAGGATGCCCACGAGATTAAAATAAAATACAGCGTTTAGAAGAAACGCATGCCAGTAATTGGAATCTGTTTCTTGTATTCCAATTACTGCTGTGAAATAATATTTCATTTAATAAATATTTGATCCCATTATTAAAAAGAAAAGTTTTAAAGATCTTGACTTAAAGTCAGTGTAGTTTAATATTCGCCTTATTTGTTATTTTAATGAAACATCTTTTTATACACTGAAAGTTAGTATAAATTACATATATATCTCATCCAATTTTATTGGGGGTAAATGTGGACATTCTTTTTTGTGCAGTATTTTTATCATCGTATTTAAAATATTAATAACAATCTATTACTTTACGTAGGTACTCCTCTATACTTTGCTAGATAAGTTTTGTTATGTGTCGTCACAATATTATGTCAGAATTTAACTTTTTTTAAAGTATTACCGGAAATTAAAATATTATTATTCTTAACAATTGTTTCATTTATAATTTTTCTATCTAAAAGATAAGAAAAATTTCAGTAAGAGTGTATGTGCGTTTAAAAAAAGATATTTAGTAATTTTGTGCTAGTCTTTTTAATTGAAAATTGTCATTAATGATAAATTAAAATATATATTAATAATACATACAGATATTAAAACTAGTATAGTTTACTTCCAATTTATTACACTTGTAGGTACCCGCGTAACTAACCTTATGATAGCTAAAACCCCATCTATTATTTTTCTGTTAGTATGTCTAAATAGATGAAATGATGTGAACCAGCTAAACAGGATTCATTAATTGTCATTTACAGTGTTGAAAACGAGTGATTAAATTTGATCAAAATGAAGCTAATATTTACTTGAAGCTAAATAAGTAAATAAATAATAATTAATAATAATAATAATATAAATAAATAAATAAGTTATAAAAAATTAATAAATTTTATTGTATGAAAATAAATTTTGTATTTAGAACATTACTTAGAACCCTACCAAAAAGTGATTGAATTACAAAGGGCAAAAATCTTTAATTAAGTGTTACAATTCTAAATAAGCTCTGCAAATACTTTTGATCGAGAATGTTTCACTAAATAGATAGACCGAATAAGTACGTATAAACTATCTACAATTTTATTCATTATATTAATTATAGGTTTCATGAGAAAGAACAAGAATTCTTAATAATACATTTAGTCCGAAATACTCAAAACTTTATACTTTGATATATATATATAGAAATAGAAATTAAATATTTATTCCTCTAATAAAATTATTCACTTGAAAATCCCAGGTTGTTTACAAAAATTGCTTTAAATGAACGCCGTTCTGGAGTATCACCCAGTAGATACTCAGGCTAGGTTAACATTGTAGGGTACGCCCTTGTAAATTTGGTTTTACGAGCTCAATTAGCAAGTGAGTAGTTAAACTGGTAGTATACTTTGAAAAAAGGCTGAGGAGCCATCTCGAATAAATTATATTAAATTCAGAATCGTTAGATTGTTCATACATGGCAAATCCAAGTGTATTAAAGTAACACGTTTGTTGTTGGGAAAAATTATTATCGATATTCATTTCAAAATTCATAGATTCTTATATATTACCAATCTTTATTTTGCGTTCTATCACGTCAATCTTTTTGAATGAGAAGCGGCTTTTCATTGATAAATGCACATAAATCTTATTATTAAATAATAAGTTCTCACTAATTTGAATTAGCATTTAAATACTCATATATACAAAGCATATGAACTAACACATATAAAAGAGACAAGTAACATTGTATATCACTGCTGCCCCTTTTGTTATTTTATATGTTTGTAGCTAAATATGATAAAGAAAAACAGTTCGATCATAGGTATTGAGAAATAAGGAAGTAGACGATACATTAAACAGACGTAAGAGATAACAAAATGTATAGTGCGATGAATAGAAAAGTATAAAAGTGGTCACGTTTTAAAAAAGATTAAAAAGAAACGGATGAAAAGTAAGATCGATAAATATGGAGGACACGTTGAGAGCTAAATGTGAAGCGAGAGAAGTGAGAAAGAATATGGAACATAATAGGGCCGTAGCCAGGCTGAGTCTCATAAAGAGGAAGAAAAAGTCTACGGGGAGGTCAGGGAAAATAAAAAAGAAATTCAAAATAATGAAAGAGTCTGGTAAATTGAAATGTAAAGCGCTTGGTTAATTAAACATGAAACGGATAAATGTTAAGTCAAATTTGTTTTCAGCTGCAGAAATGTATGAAAGGAAGAATCATTTTATTTTACAAGTTGAAGATATATTATTTTATGGAAGTAATTTGCAAACTTTACAGAGTTAATTCGAATGGAATATACAAGTACATTCTTTGAATACAATTATGTTAGGCTAGGGTAAGTGTGTCAGTTACCGTACCCCTTATGCATACGACAGAGTCAGTTACCGTGGGTGGGGCCTTCAATTAATTAATACTGAAAATCAATGGATTATTTATGGTTTATTGTCATCAATATTGTTTCCTTATCCTCTTTACATTTTTATGGTTTTGCGTAAAAATACGCTAAAGGCAGAATAGCTGAAAGGGTTATGATAACGTCGGTTATCCCACTTACCCCACTTACCGCACATAACAAAATTAATTTTTTGTCTAATGGTACGTCTAATGCACGTAATTTTATTACAGCACATTATAGATTTAATTTTATTTATTATATACTTTATTTAGTGGTTCATAAAGTTGCAATGAAATCACAGGGCGTTACAAATACCTTTAATATTAAAATAATATTAATGAATTTATGAAAATCGCGGTATAATTCATTTTCTTATTCTGTATTGAATCAATCATATTAACAGTAGGAGCATGATTACTCGTAGCTATACCTACCTTGATTAAAACAAATGAAGCCACTGTAGTACATACTTAATGATTTCCATATTTTAATCTTTTCTTAAAAACGTCTTTTAGCATTTGCATTCTTAGTAATGAAATTATTTTGGTTAATTTATGTTTGGGGTGACAGTATAAAATTTGAATACCTATACAGAATAAATATTCTTACTTTATGCTGATTACAGAAATAAATTTTTAACTGGAGTTTAGCACAATTGACTTGAATATATGGTGTGACGATAAAGGGCCAAATAAATTGTTGATGGCGAACGTTTTTTAGTGAAGAATTAAAACTTTATGCTGCGTACATTACATAAAGCATTAGAGAATTAATGGAGTGTTAAAGCGAATGTGTTCCTGTAAATGGAACCAGTCGCATTAGTATTTGTATACCTTATTTTTAAAAATACTAAGTATAAATAGAAATTAATGTAAAAATTAAACGTTATTTTAGTGCGATTGTTGCCGAATTTTTAATTTAGATTATTAAAGTGTCTATTGTCGAAGAAGTTAGTAACAAAGCTACTGTGTATTCCGTCCTCGCACTTTCCTCGCATAGATTTTTCATCAACGAAGTAAATTAAGCTTCCTGCATGCTAAAAAGTAAGAAGATTAGGATAGCCCATATAATATAAGATTATATAAAGTAAGGGAAAAAAGGAGGTGACAATGCCCATCGCATAAAAGAAGTGGCGGCTCACGAATAGGTGTCAGTGACCCGGGGGGTAGATAAAGATAAGAAAAGAATAATGGGTCAGCCAAGACAAAAAGGAGAGCATCCGAGCACACGTCTACTCGCCCAGTTCAATAATAACGATTTTAAAGAAAGAGAAGGGACGCGCAGCTCTTGCTACACCGCTGCTTCCGCGAGGATCGTAAACGCCAATGCGATAAGATGCTCGAGGGCCGACTAAAACTCCGCTGCGAGGATGTATGGAAACAAAGAGATGGGCGCTGCACGAGAGAGATGAATGTATATATACATAAGGGCGGGAGAAGAATGAAAAGGAGAGCGGGGGAGAACTTTACATTGATTTTACCGTGAGACGACGAATCTGGCCTCTTTCGCTCTGAATTCCTGCGATCCCGGCTCTCTCTCTCTCTCTCTCTCTCTCTCTCTCCCTCTCCGTCAGCTACAGCTCCACAACTGGCTGCTGCTATTTTCGTCGGTTGCGGGTAACGGCAATCGATAAGAACTTTCACCGTGAGAAGAGTTAGGAGAGAAGTCGGCAAGACACACATCCACCCCTCTTACCCCCTTTACAATTGCCGAGCGTATCTGTATGTATGTCCTTTTTGCCGGAAAAATTGTCTCTTTTCGCGAAATACAGGTTTTCGATAGAAAATGCTATATTTAGTTGAAGCTGGCAAAATTATTAAGAAAACCTTTCTGCTCAGATTTTTTGAAAGTAAATAAATATTTTATGGGCAATGGTTTTAAAGACGAGTACATTTTTATAGCTGAAATTTAACGATTCGTGGAGACGAATAGGAGAATGTAGGAATTGAAAATATGGAAATAGTATGTAGCTGAAGGCTAAAAATTAGGTCGTAAAATATGTTACGAGTGAATGTCAAGCAGGAAAAAAGGGCGGATATGGTATGGATGTGAAATAAATTTTTCGTGTTCCAGAAATTTCATTAAAGAAAGAGTTTCTCATGTGTGAGAAATTAAAATGAATAATCGTTGTGAAAGTTTTTGTGTCGCACGATTTCTTATAGCATCCAAGGTGCTTTAGTTGTAAACCTATGCGATTAAGTTTTCCTTTTACTTAGATTTTCTTCACTTTTGTCTTTTATACTGAGGGAAAAGTTTACAACGCAGCTTATGAGGTGAGAAGTTCTTATAAAGAAGAGTACCTCCTTTTAGTTAAAAAACCAGTGTTATTTTGCTCCAGATTTAAAATTTGGTCTTTGTTTCGTTTATAACGCTGCTCATTCAAACATCTCATCTGCATTAATCATTTTTATACTCCTTGTAAAAGAAACATCATTTTTTTATTTTTTTTTTTAATTTAAAAACGCCCGTTTTATAGTTAGCATAAAATGCTATGAAGTGTATAGTAGTCAAATTTTTATAACATAAAAGTTATGTTTAGTTAAGCCATTGGACCATGAGTGGAGATATACTCTCAAAAGTTTTTATTTTACAGAAAAATATTAAGGCAATGAGGATGATGTTACAGAGAAGAGTTTTATTTTAATACTTCATTTTGGCCTCTAGGCACTACAAATCTGATTTTACTAATTGCTGTGCACTTGAATGATATTAAAACAATATTTATGCTCTAAGTTTAAGTAACAAACTTTAAAATGAAAATTTATTTGTTTATAGATTAATGATATACTTTGTTCCAAAATCGCTTATAGTTTGACAATGGTTAATTTTAAAGTCTTTAGGCATTAATTATTTATTCTTAATTTAATAAAATAAAAATACTGTTCTGCTTTTAAAACTATTACTATACTAATTTATAAATATAAATAAATGTGTTGTATTTATAATACGCGTAAGAGGATAACACAGCTTTTAACAACTTGTTTTTGCTTTAATTATTTACCCTCTACGAGGTCGGAATGAAATGAATTTTTTAGAGTTGACTTATAGAGCCTTCGACCTTGCATTTAGAGCATAAAAATATTAAGTTTAAAAAAGATTTATCCCTGTGCTCGACGGAAAAATTAAAAAAATTAATTAAAAGTGAGTGTCTGATGGTTTTCTTCTGTTTCTACTCCTATACCTATCATAAGCAAAGAGCACAAAAAAATCGGTTTTTCTCAATCATTTCCTTAGAAGTATATTAAAAGCGTTGACTTTTTTTATAAAGTGAAACGTCGATCACTCAGTAATAGTATAATCTTTCATGTGTCTATCTTGCAGCGTTAATGTGGAATATTTTATAAACATTGCTAATTTTTCGATTATCTTCATTCATTCGAAAAAGATAATTAAATGCCACAATTATGGATACTTAAATTGGGAATAAAGCTAAGTTGTTCCACTTATTGTGGGCGCCAACCTTCACAATCGATTAAAAATTTAATTATTTAAAAAATGTCTATTAATATTTTGTAGAAAAATTAAAATCAGTAGCAATAAGTACTCTATTTTATTTCTGAATTCCTATTTAGCCTAAATTATAAGGACGTAAATTATAATAATAAGCAGCTCGCTTATTTAAAAATAGTAAAACTAAAAATGAATTTTTACAAATTAATATAAGGAGTGTGTGTTTTCCTAAAGAAACTAAATCACAGTTAATTAGCTGTTCTGCAGTATGCTAACGAATCTATTTTAGATTTTTTGACGTAAAGGGAAGCTTCTAAGTGATCAATAGTTGTCACTTGCCGCAAAGTAAAAAGTGTTTACAACAGCGAAACCAACAAGTACATAATTAAAATGAATAATTAATTAAGAAGTGTTATTTGTAACTGGAAAGTTTTAATTAATAGTAAATTATTCTTTGAAAAATCATACAAAATAAAAGAGATCGAATGAACAAATATTTAAGATTTGCGAACACCGGTACAAATGACAGTTAACGGTACAAATCAAGTGAAAGCAATTATATTGATAACTTCATGTTTGACAAGACTTTGAGCTGCGTACACATATACCAGATTATGCAGATTCAAATATACCAAATCCTAAGTAAATTAGCTTGCCTTTCACATACTGTCTTAACAATTGGAGCTACAAAAATAAGCGTTCTTTGTAATGAATACTGTATAATTTACTAATTAATTATTTTCTTTTCTAATAATAATCGATAAAATTCAATTAACATGAATTAAAAAGCCATCGAGTAAATCTTCAGATGAAAATATTTACGATATAAGGTAAAGTACCCGATACCTGGAATAAATTTATTTTCACGCTTATTTGTATTATGATAAGTAGTTTTGAAAAATTTGTGCTAGACTCCTAAACCTGGACAGCCTATACTAAACTGAGAGCAATATTGCAGTATTGCTTACTAAGTGGAATATAAACCTGGATAACGATTTGGCTATCAAACATAATCTTGAAATTTTTTATTTGGTATTTTCGTAAATTGGAGACTCAAGTTAACACAAAAGCAACTTAATCGTATAATTCTTTTTCATATACATGTGTAATAGTATTGTTTTACTGTTGTCCAGGTAAAGCTCCTAAATTTCAATCTGTCCAGCTATCGGGCACTTCACCTTACGTATTAAGTTAGACCAGTTTTTGGAATCGTTGATATAAATCTACCATTCCAAAAACCTTCCATATAAATTTCATTAATTCTCTACATGAGATAATCATTAGTACTTTCTTGTATATAAGTCAAACAAAACAGTAGAACAGTAGATGTAGTCCATTGCGCATTATTTGTTTACGTAAATTAATGATTAAATTTAAGCACGAGATCGTGGTCTCGCTCGAAAGTCCATTCTAAATGTATGTCTTAAAATATTTATCGTTTTTAATCATTAATTATATCTGACAGTTCAACTAATTATTTCCAATCGAAACTCGTGATTCACATTTTCTACATTTCCTAACAATGCGATCTAAACATTCCAGTGTACCTGTATCTGGAATTAATTCATATTTACGCTACTGGAGCGAAGCGCGCTTTCATTTTCCTGTCATAAATTATTAAAACTGAAGGTAGCGCGCATACTAGCTAGCGAATGCATTATAATAAACTCAAGTCCACATCGTTCCATTGAGGGCTAGTGCGGAGCACCATTTTGTTGCACATATCAAAATACTGCAGAGAGCGAGGACATGCGAGAAGTTTGAAGATGATGCCTGTCACCGACCAGACCAGACTTAATTAAAGCCATTGTATTATGCATTTCTTCCGGTTTAGCTCTATTTTCGACTTCACTATGTCGAGGAAAATAATGCTCGGAGGAAAGTAACACCTGGAATTGTAGGAAAAATAGTTGAGCCTACTTTAGAATGCGTAGCTTCAGGTAATTCAGTTGTAAATTTAATTAGTGGAAGAAAGTTGAAAAAGTTCGTGAATTCCAGTCAATTTACATTCATTTTTAAATTTCGAAAGTAAATAATCAGTTTTCATGTGCATTTTGACGTCATTGACACCCTCCAAATGATACAGTCTAAACAGACTAATATGTATTGTTAAAAAAATTTCTTCATTAAATAGTGAAGGTAGCCTGTAAAACTGACTGTTATTTAGATTACAATTGAATCAAAATAAAGTTAGTATACTTACTTAAAGGAAAATATATACTGTGTAATCAATACCTGAAATAAGAAACCGAAGAATACGATAAAAGGCCAATTCTGTATCAGTGGTTTTTCAACTTTCATTTCAAGTAAGGAGGCCAACAGTTTTAACAATTAAAATTTAATATCCTTTTATGATCCACGTGATGACGTAGTTTTTTGCGTTTACTTTAAAGAATTCATTTAACATCGACGCTCGGAGAGGTTCACTTTTAAAATTAAAAAAGTCAAGTAGAATCCAGTTGAAAATTCATCTAGGAATTCATGTGGATATTTAGAATCACGAATTTAATGAAAAATTACTTAGAATAAAATTAGAAAGGTACATTTTCTAGGAGTAAAAATCTTATGCCTTAATTGTTTATTGAAATAAAATTAGCAACGTGTCCATGAACTATCCTCCGTTTAAGACAAATTATTCTGCCCCTGGTAAAAAAAATATTAACTGTAGATCTGAACATGATGATCTGCACATTATAATATAATGAAAACTGCAAAGTGTAAGTTCCATACGATTATCGCTCTTAGTACAAGCAGTATGCGGTCGCCAGTTGCAGTAGCCATTGTTACACGCGCAGCGCACGCAGCTCATATAAAAACAGTTTTGTCCAATCTCAAAATCGCTACTTTCCGTACACTGCAACACTTGGCTTTTATAGGAAAAATAAAAAAAAAAGAAAAGAAAACCAGTAGAATGGACTAGGAAACAGCTGCGTACGTGGAACAAAAACGAAAAGCTCGCGTTGCAGCCCTTCATTGTTGCAGTCTCGTAGCTTATCCGAGTGCAGAGTGCGCTACCTGCCAGCAGCCCGTCAGCAGGTCGAGAGTCATGCTACATACGCTTCCACTAGCTGGTACATATGTATATGTACGGGCTTTGCTCGAGGTGATGCAGGCGAAGCCTCCCCGGGTATAGCATGCGTGTCTGTATGAATGACCGAGTCCGCGAGTGGAAGGGGACTGTATAGGGAGGCGTTTGTAACAGTTGGGGGATGCGTGCGCACGTTGCCAGTGAGAGCTTTTTCATGCGCATGGCGTCGACGTGTAATCCCTATCTGGCGAACCAATTCCTCCGGAGCTGTTGGGGGGCGCTGGGAGCGCGCAGACCTGCGGCGTCGACGCACATGGCCAGTTAACGACCAGAGAAATAAAGGGCGTAAGGGAGGATGAGAGTCGAAGGTTGGATGAAAGTCGAAGGTTGGGATGGCGACGGGAGGCGGAGATAAAGGGGCCGAGAATAATGGGATAATACGAGTACGAGCGCGCTTATTATCTGTAGAGAGATTTTTTTTTAGAACGTCGAGAATGACTCCTGTACTAACGGCTGCACCTGTTTTATCGGCGGCGCACTTGCGGTCGACTCCAGTACACAGAACAGTTCGTTTTGCGGCGACCAAAGCGGCCAAATAGTTAGCGACACTTGGGTGGGCGCAAAGCGAACAAATACTGTAACTCGGAGAATATATAGAGGGAAATCAGAATATTTATTGGAATCGTATTAAAATACCTGGAGCAGTAACTATGAGAATTACAAACATCTAAATTTTGTTTCTCTTTACTTTTTAATTTGATTTCAAAATCTTAAGTAGAATGTAACAGCCCTAAAGTAAATAAAGATTAAATTTAAAAAAAGGCACTACTTGATTTTTTTTTAATGAAGGATGCCTTTTGTAAAGATCAATTTTATAGGTATTCATTTTGTGGGCATTATTCATATATATGTTCTAACAATAGGACATGTGCAAAACCGTGACGTTACCTGACATAAATTTAAATTAAAACGCATACAAGTAGGTCGTACACAAAGCATTTCATTTTTTATGTACACAAAATCTTCTAAGAGGTATATTGGACACTTTCACATGTAACGGTATGTAACCTCTGGGTATGATAAGAATGGAATTTCGTGAAATATATACTTTTGACAAAATGTGTAAAAATGAAAGGATTATGTAAAGTATTTTTAAAGAGCCTACCTCTTAAAATTCTATCATACAAAACAATGAATGCGTCAATCCATAGTAAAATAATTTCAATATTTCTTTAAATTATTATCATCACATTTAGCTCTAATGGCATTCTTCATTTTCATAATTTATTCACAATATACATCAGTTTTAACTGCTTTACTGCAGATATTCTGCAAAACCAATTAAAAGATAACAGTTATAAAACGAATTAATTTTAGGGAATTTTTTACCATATTTTTGATAGCGATGGTAGCTATGGTAGGAAAGCTAATAAAAATATAGATGAGGTTACAATTTGTTACTATAGAATTTTTGGGTACAATATCTCGTATGGCTTTTACTCATAAATCTCATAGCATTTCCAGAGTTTTTCTTTTCTACTTAACTTAAATTTGAAAAAATCTATTATTGTGGTGAGAGTAACAAATGTGTAAAAATGAGTAATTCCTTTTTCTATTGCACTGTCTATGCTAGTATATTATTCACCTATTATTTTTATGTCGCTGTGAACTTTTATTTAGTTTTGTCTCCTCACGGGATTATACATTTATTGTTCGAATTCATGAGATAAAGTCATATTTTATGGTACAAGTTCTAGACATTTATCTGCTAAGAAAAATTTAAGTTCCATAACGCTTCTCGTTTAATGCTATTCCAACGTGGCTCACATAAACATTTTTAACATCTCTCACAAAACTGTACTTCAAAATATAACTGTACAATATCGAAAGCAGCATCGTCGGAATAACATCGAAGTTTATCGTACTATATATATCCTCGTACTAAAAAGATCATAAACGAAAGCTCCCTTAAAAATGTTGCTTCTCTTTTTTTAAAATATAAAAGCTAACTTTAACAACTTTATACGTGACTGCAAAGAATTTCTTTTTACACACGTTATCGAAGAAAAAAAAAACTCAAATTCTTTTTCTATTTTGATTCCAAAACAGCAAAAGGATCACGAAAATGTCACTCGAAATACAGTCCAAACTTTGGCAATTATTAATAAATCGTGCAGTCAATGGGATAAAATTAGCAGGGGTCAAGCTCGAATGGCTAAAACCAGAAAAGGTATAAAAGAGAAAAACAAGAAAATAAAAGAGACAGAGAGCAAGCAAGTGAACTATATACAGCGAGCTCGAGGGAGGTCAGATCGATATTGTTCTCTCTGGGCGATGGAAAGGCGCAAAACGCGTGCGTCCGATGTATATACATATCATATCTGACGAGAGACTGAGCCTTAACGCGTCGTGGTCCTCCTATTGGCGATTCTGTCTATATATATATACATAGGCGTACACTCGTGTCATTACTCGTGTAAACGTTTACGGTCAAACGGCTTCAATGAACCGAAAGCCTGTCTGTGATTAAATTACAGCCTATTGAACTGCCGGCGCATTTTCTTTCGGCCCGAGACCGGGAGGGGCTATATAAAGGACCAAATGGATCTTGAAATTGAATTGCGTGCGCACGATAGAGTCGAAGCGTACATCATTTTTATCTGGAATACCTTTGTTTTATATTCAGGGTCAGAAAAGCTCGTATTCGCTGAGCTTTGCGATTTACAGTTTGACTGGTTGCGGTAACGATACGTTTCTATGTCTTGTGTCAATTTCGCAGGATTTATTCTTTGTGTGCAGTGGGATTTTAATGCGTATGCCATATATTTCAGTGCATTATTTAAACCATTTTTCGCAAGAATAAATACCGTAATAAATACCGTGCGGATATTTCATATGACTATTTTCAGGTGATACATTTTATGTTTAGTATCTAATATTTCGCGAAAAAATAAATACACTGTTAAAAATATATGCATGAAATT
The DNA here is from genome assembly GCA_900490025.1 of Megastigmus dorsalis. NCBI lineage: Eukaryota > Metazoa > Arthropoda > Insecta > Hymenoptera > Megastigmidae > Megastigmus > Megastigmus dorsalis. The sequence continues at coordinate 14,837 of UELU01126599.1, forward strand.
TAATGTAAAGTACTGGAAGCAAAATTTTATCGACGTACATGAAATAAAAATCATGTAGATACATTATTTTTCATTGATTATGCTTTGAAAGTAATGTACAAATGCATGAAATTTCATACGATTTTTCACTGACTAAATTTAATGCACTTGCTTGAAACTTCATGCATAGTACCTAAAATTTTATGTGAAAATATATTAAATATTAGGTTAATTAATAATAATATTAGATTAAAAAGCAATGTATATTTACATTAAATTTAAGGTATATTTAGGTTCATCGTATTAATGCAGTAACTCCAATAT
>UELU01126599.1:15159-29318 GCA_900490025.1 Megastigmus dorsalis
CAAGAATAAATACCGTAATAAATACTGTGCAGATATTTCATATGACTATTTTCAGGTGATACATTTTATGTTTAGTATCTAATATTTCGCGAAAAAATAAATAGTAATAGTTGTAAATACGATACAAGAGAGAAAGAACATGATGTTTCTGGCTAGAATCTCGCGAAAAATGAGCATTCTGGCGACATTTTCTACAGATTTCTGACGAGAATTTGGCTGCAAACGACATATTTTTAGCGAGAATTTGACCAGAATATACCGAGATCGTAAAAGGTATTAATCAGCTAGTTAATAGCTGACCCGGGACACGTCAGATTCAAATAACCGAAATTAAAAACTTTAATTTCCAACTTTTAATTAACAAAAAACTCATCGATATGTTTATGACTCTATATTTGCTTTTATTATTGAAACTTATAGTATTTTTGTTGATCATTTGTTCGATAATTATCTTCATACCGTCTTTACAGTTCCAATCTTAATTAAAAAACATTTTATAGTACGCTTCTAAGCAGCAACCACTAATCAAATCAGATTTAATTGCTGATTCTAAAAATGAATATACTGTATTACTAATGATATTGCCTTATTATTTTTGGACAGAATTTGCATTTTATGCTGCCGATTAGTTATACACGTTTAAAATGAACGATAATCTTAATAAATGATAATATTTTCTATTTTATTAGGAAGTAAAAATGTATTATAAATAAGTTAAAAGTTAAAATAAGCAATGCTCACGACATTATAGTCGACAAATTTAACAAAAATAGGTCACGCGCACAATTTACACTATGCACACGCAGAGCAAAGAATAAAATAAAGTATCCGTATACACGCTGCGTGAATAAATGGGCGTTAATACGCGCCTATGCAAATATATACGTGCGCGCGCGTTAAGTAGCAGACTATCTTGCGTTTGCACAAGTGCGCAGAGCCACATAACCTGGTGTCGTTCTGCTACAGTAGAACTGGTTCAATAAATTGAAGGAGATTCTCCGCTCCTGGCGTCAATTTCATTTACCGAATGGGTCGAGGGACAGGAAAAAATTTCACCTTGAAATTGAAAAGCGAAAGACGAGGATTGCTCTCTCTCTCTCTTTCTCTCTCTCCGCGCATCTCGATTGTGTGATGGAAGAAGGGTTCCATTTTAATTTGATTGGGCGATACATGCTGTTGAGATATCCAATTCATTTGTTGAATGTCATTGTTATATATATTTTAATTCACTTTTGTACTTGAGGATTGCGTTTTATACTCTGGTCTTTTATTCATCAACATTTTCTGGATTGAAGTTGGATATGGTCGTTTGAAAAAATATAATATTAACAATCGAAATAATTTATAAACTATATGTTTTAATAATGCTATTAGCTAAAATGGTTGTATTTTCCTTTAAGTTTTATAGAATTGTTGTAAATAATCAATTCTAATTTATTCATTTTATGTATTTTCATTTTCTGAAGTAATCAATCCCAATCACATTCCATTTGAAGTTAGAAGTATCGCTCTGATATGATTTCACGTTCAACTACTGAATAAATCATGGGGGTTAGAATCTGGAATTCAAGAATATCTTTGATTGCTTCCAAACTGATTTCGAATACCGCCGCGATACACAGACAGCTTAATTGAATCTTATAGATGACAGGTTGTTACTAGGCCTTGATTCTAATTGGATAATTAATTCTCTTTTATAAACGCTAATCTGGGGATGCTCTAGTGCGAAGTAGGTCATGTACTGTTACGTAATGATAAATTGATTCTGGCTCCTCGAAAAAAAAAGATTGGAAAAGAAATAGTATATTACGCTACGTGGGTCAAAAGTACAATATTACCGGCTTCCGTGTGTTGTGTTGTCCCGAGCGAACAAGGGCGGCATACACGCGGGCCGATAATATCGTACTTTTGGTCAGAGTAGCGTATACTTTTTTACCTCCTACCCGGCAAAAAGTTCGTGTAATATTAATATAATATAATATAAATTATTTAAAAATTAGATAATAATAGATTTGATTTAAGCCATGCATAGCTAAATACTTTATTTGTGTTAAATACACGCCATAGACATCTGCGCATCTACTCTTTGTAGCTAATATCTGTTGGTTCGCAATTTTTGTCGATAGTGATATTATATTATATTATATTATATAATAGCCTACAAAAGTTGTGGAAATGGCGTATTTAGCTGCTTCTGTTTCAGATGATTCAGAATTTTAAGAGATTTTGAAATTGATGGAAAGCTAATTGCAGAGAAAATATTGCCAGCAAAATCCTGTGCGAAATATGAATTCGTTTATAATGATTTCCTGAAATGGACTGATAAAGCTCATATATCTCAATAAACAGAAAAAGTTTTTCTTGTTTACTTTGAAGAAGTATGATTTAAAAATTAAAAAAAAAATTTAAATTTATGATCTTGAAAACGAGTATTGACTTAAATGGATATTAATTTAACCTCTCCCTAGCTTATGGTAGGTTATTATTATTTCTGAGATGTGTCATAGACTACTGCACATGCGTCATAGGTTACTACTGCGCATCTTTCCAAGTAAGTAATGATACACTTTTGGTCCCGAAATCAGGGAGTTTTTACGAATTTTCGGCCGAGGTAGGAGGAAAAAAAATTAAAGAGAAATTGGCTGAGTCCTAATCTTTTCATACTATGTGCCAACTTATGGAATGTACAGTCTGTGGACATTACATCTCTCCGAACAAATTTGAAAATTTCGGAAATGTGGCAACAAGCGAAAGTACCAGTTTCGTAGGACGCATCGATATCTTATGTATTTCGAATTGTTTATGGTTGAAACACTGGCCCAACACGGCATTCAAACATAAACAATGAAAAATGCGTAAGACAGCGATGCGCCCTATAAAAGTGGGATCCGCGCTCGATGCCATATTTCCAAATTTTTTAAATTTGTTCGGACAGATGTAATGTCCACAGACTGTACTTATTCTGATCTCTAATGTAACACTGTGCTATAAACAGATGAGCTTCAAGTTTACAGTATACAACTGAATATAAGCAATTTACATAAAGTCATCTTGAAGCGTTTGCATTATCGATTATGTTTTCCATCTAAATTTCGCTTGCAATCTGATTTTTCACTTTCATGCTGAATTCAACAGATCTAAATTGATATATGCGATTCTTTAGCTTAAGCATTTCTTAACTCAACATTTTTTTAAATTGCGTACCAAGAAAACTATGCACAGATCAAAGGAGAAGAGGTGGAGAGAGAGGCTATTGATCGCAATGAACAAAATTTAATTTGTAAAATATATATCTATTGGCGACGTTTCGCAAGTTTTAATACTACCCTCTTCAAGCTGAACAGAGTTTTAAATTTACAAATTTGTCACATAACTGTTATTTTTAACGAAAATTAGGCGTATACGCTTACTATACGTAGACGTATACTATTGTTTAGTTAAAATTTCTACCTGATTCAGTTTTCTCCTGGGTCTCGTAAAGCACAGACTCACTAAGCTGATTGCGAGGCTCGGGAGAGCGTTTTAGACTTTTCTGAAAACGCTATTTGATTTAATTATTAGGAATATATTTTAACTGCTTAACTACTTACCTAATTTTCATTAAAAATAAAAGCTATAATGCAAAGATTTTTTAGCCTGAAACTCAGTTCAGACTGAAGAGGGGAGTACGAAAGCTTCCAAAAAGTTTCAAATAAATATTGTATATGTTGCAAATTAAGTTCGTTCATTGCTATCGATAGCCTCTCTCTACCTTTTTGGGAATTATTACGAACGATAGAATAAGTGTATAATTTTCAAAATAATATAATCTACCAAAAATTGAAAATAACTTGTTTACCTTCGCACATATTTCTGTTAAATTAACTTTGTAGAGTCTTAAATCGTTTACATGGAATCCTCTGGTAAAAGAATTCGTTTACATTGCAACATCTTTTTGGATAAACATCAGTTAAGATATGTATCTTATATCTATAGGGATGATACAAAAGAATTCAAATCCTAAAATTTAAATTATGTGCTTGCGGTGTTATTGAAATTCTTCCTTGGAAAACCTGTACATAACTGAAAGACTGTTTGTTACCTAAGCTTTGCATAAAGAATAATTCAAGGTTGCTCATAAATATAAATCACTTGGCTAAAGAAACTGATAGCTTAATGAACATAAGTATAGTTGTTTTGGACGATTATTCTATACTGCCTACATAGGATCGATAGTATTTCCTATCTTCATATTCCCCATGTAATATTCATGAAGTATTTTTATTTATTGACATATGCAACATTAAATTTTAACTTAAAGTCATTGTATGATAAAACATGGAGGCAGCGCCTACATCAGGTCCTGCTTACATAAGTGAATCAATGGATGTCTATCAAAGTTCTTACAAAACACTGAACTACTATATAATTTATTGCTATCCAGGGGAGAGAAAATCTACGCATTTGATATATGTCAGCTCTACTGATATAGATCAATCAACCGTTATTTGGATAATTATGATTTTAATACATGATTCGTCATTTTGGCTTATGTTTATGCGATCTATAATGATGCAAACATACACCACGGTACAGGAACATCTAAATGAAACTGGAAACAAATTTAATTTAATATGTATTGCATTTAATAAGTACTTTATAATAGAAGTGAATTCAATGTTTAATTATAAATTTAAAATTTAACAGCATGCATTTCAATCTGACGGTAGCTAATTTCAAATAAGTAAATTATGTATTTAAATTTAATTTAATTTTTATCTACTTTTTATATACTTTTGGTTTTCAATAATACTTGGTTTTTAATAAAACAAAAAAATATTTCGTTAGTCTAATCAGTGGTACAAAAAAATGCTCTTATTATAGTAATATGTAGTGGCCACTTTCTCTCGCTCTCACCGCATGCTTATAGTTTCTTCTTTATTTTTCTTTTCGCTAGCTCGTATACACGATACTACAAAACTCGGTAGTCGGGAGTCCGCTCGGCTTTTATCGCCGACACATTTCAAGGATTTGTCGCACTTGAAGCCACGTAGATACGTACACTTGGACTCATATACATTAAAGTTCACAGTAGTAACACAATATTGGCCGAGCCTTTTTCGCGTTGACGTGCGATCGTGCGCCACATCGGGTGTTGTTTTATTCGTCGTCTACTCCCTCGAGGAGGAAAAAATAAGAGACTGTTTGCGTGTGTGTGTATGTGTGTGTGCGGGTGCGTGTGTGTGTGTGTGTATGTGTGTGTGTGTGTGTATGCGTAGAAGAGGAAGAGAAGCAGACGTAGAAGATTTAGGAAGAGGAGAAAAGGGAGAAAAGTACGGAACGCGATTATGCCGCAAACTCCGCCGCACACATCCAACGGCCCGAGTTTCCCAGTAATTGCCTAATTAATTGCCATTTCTGTCGCGTGTTTCGCCTTCTTCCGAGTGATTACTGTTCGAGGAAGAGAGGGAGTGAGAATGATTGCCAGGGGTGGGGAGAATTCGTAAGATAAATCGGCCAGAACTGGTCAGTCATAAGAGGAAAATTGCGTGGAATTGAGAGCGCGGGAAGATTAAGTGAGGGAAACATTAGGATTTCGTTAGGGAATTGTTTTCCTCGATTCGATTGAATTTACACGCGAGCGAATAAAAGTGAATCGTCTAAAGATATGCTGAGTGACTGATGTGTGCTGTGCATCTTTTCAATAACCGACGGTTAACTTTCCGGGCTACTGTATTCATGATGTTTCTGGTGTACGGCTTATGAAAGGTTTTGAGCTTCTGGAATACTGGTGAAGATATTTTTCGTGAGAAATTCGTAAATTGTCCTTTTTTTAGCCTTTGTTTGCCTAAATAGTATTTTTCTTTATTGGAAATTTATTTAAAGTCTTTATAAGTTCATGAATTATGCTTCGAAAGCTTAATAACGTAAGTTCTAAAACTAGGATGTTCAAAATTAAAATTCTTCCTTTTGCTGAACAAGTCAGAGGACTTTTACAAAAGACCTATTTGCAATAATGGACGAAGTTTTTCGAGGCTGATGTAGTTTTAAGTGATGTACGTTTTTAAGTTTGACCTGGGAACAAATTGAACATTGATAATTATGAATACGATATTTTCAAAATTTAAATTACAAATGAGACCACATAATTTTTACATTTGTATATTAGATACTTATATAATACAAAGTGTTTCAAATAATAGTTTAAAGTCATGAATATTTTACTATACCTGCATTATAATTTTTTTCCATATGTTATGAAAATATTTGACGAAAATTCTTTGTATGAAACATATGCTTACGATTCTGAATATTGACTAAGGATTCCTAAAAATCTTATTGAGTAGATAAACTTTACGCATTTTAAACAAGTTTACGAATTTCTAATATAAGAAATATATCCACCACAAAAGCAAATCAATCCTTTCTTTGTGTGTGTGTGTGTGCAAGTAAAGAAAAAGAGGAGATTGGACGGAAAAAAGTGTGATTTCATGAAATGTCGAAAAATAAGACGAAAGATTCGCATTTTATGCTTCGCACACGCATGTCTCGAATGCTGTCGATCGTGGACATCACTACGCCACTATCAACGAATGTGGTACCAGATTGGATACAATGTAGACAAAATTAGCCGGGACTCAATTTTGCTTTGCGGTCAGGCGCTTGTTGCGCTCAACGATATTGCGACCGATAAGGCTTCTCTCAAAAAGTGCATTTTGCGAAGTCTGCATATAAGTACCGTTGTACAAGCTCACTTATTTTGACGATATTACTGTTATTTTAAGCTTAGCATGAAGAATTTATGATTGATATATTAAATTTCATTAGGTATACTTACTTTCTGAATATGTACCTACTTTACAGCATGCACTTTTCGATTTCCTGTGCTATAGCCGGCTTATTAAATTTATTGGTATGAGAATTGAATTTCATGATACTTAAAAATGTAGTAGGGGATATTGGCGAGGTCATTTTTAAGTTATTATTTGAAATTTACAACAATTTTATACTTATTTCATTTGAAACGTCAATTTAAACTATTTAAGTGAACATGGACTTATTTTCTATAAATCAATCGAAGATATTAATATAGTTCTTTTTAAATTAGTTGTACTTCTACAGAATATAATTAAACTTTTATTAATACTGTAAAAATATAATTTAAATATTCTCTCAAAAAAAAATTGTTTTTAATAGAAAGAAAAATAAAAAATTATGCTACTTCTAATTATATTAACAAACGTTAAAAAACCACAAAATATATAAAACTTTATTTCGTATAACTAATTTAATTATAAAAAAAATTTTTGGCTTGTTCATATAAAAGAGTGTACTATATAAATTCATATTTTTTGTAGCATGTAAACTAAATAAGTGTACCCATTTTAACAGCTGTTAATATTTGCGTTAGGAATTGTTTTTTCTTAAGTCTTTACTGGCATCTTACAGGTTTACTACGTAATCAACTATGTTGAATAGTTATCTTTCTACTACAGAAAAAAATTCAAAAGTAGAATAAATTGAATTTATTCTTTTTTTTTTCTAAAAAAATCTACTAAAATTTTTTTGCATAATAATATACGAAGTGACTATGTCTTAAAATATAAAATGTTTCCTTTTACGTAACTTGCTGCCTACTATAAATTTTACAGAATGTTGAAAAATAGAAAACTTCACTCTTTTAAAAAAAAAAAAATATATTTTAACATTTTTTCGTTCATTATTTATTTGGATAGGGGGAATCAGGTTGTCACTGTGGGAAATATGAGAACCGTGATTACGTAAAAAATAAAAAAAATAATCGTCTTTAAAAAAATTATATATTGCAAGTAAAGACCGTTGACATCAAAGAACAAAAAGAATATTTGATTCCTTTTTAATTACAAGTTTATAAAATTTAAAAATGTATTCACTAACGCTTCTACTCTTTATTAAGACTGCACTTATTGTATTGAATTGACTGTTGCTGTACTGTATTTAATATATTTTTAATAATTGTGTTGATAAATAGTAACTAGTACATTTGTTGCCCGACAGAAACGAGGTTGACAATACTTCCATGCGAGGTTCACCTGCTGCGCGCACATGTATATAACTATATTTTTTACCATGATATGCGCGAGAAAAGACTTAGAGTGACTGTTTTTCTTGCACGTAACATACAATTATTGCTATCTTGTAAGAATGTGAGCGAAAAATTTTGTTTCGCGCAAGTTAAATGTGTTTTGCGCACACTAAAAATGTTTCGCGCAAGCTCTAAATAAATGTGATAATTGCATGCTTCACGCACGGAAAGCAAGCACGAAAAGTCGTGTTTCTCGCACAGAGTGGTAATAGTACATTACGCAACTTGTGGGCGAAGGAGATAACTTGAGCATATGTGTTGCGTACAATGTTTTTCCATACAGCGTGAGCAAAGGCCTTTTTTGCACGCGTATGCGTGCGCCAAATGGAACTTTGCGCACGGGGTGTGGAAAAATATTTTGCAGATACCTGTGGGTATGCACAATGTGATTTTTAATAGGTTAGTAATTCAACGATTATCTGAGCAAATATATTTAAAGCAATATAGAATTTAATATTGTGATTTTAAAATATAAAACTGGAAAGTATAAACATTACTATAATATTTTATAGATATTCTGGACAACACAATGCATAATTCATTTTCATTCGTTGTTAATTGGAATTTTATATTGAATATCTTAGACAAAAAATAATACGTTGAGTTGGGGTACGTTTAATGTTGTAACTTACATATTCACATTTAGGGGCTGTACAAAATAGAAAGGAACAGGAACAAATACGAGAAACAAAACAAGTTGTGTTTATGATCTCGGATTTGTGTCTAGGCTCTAATCTTTTTTGTTTATTTATTTCCATAGACATACATGTAAATCAAAAACTCTTGTAACAGAAAATTTATAATTAATTAGCTATTATGAAAATATTAAATATAAATTAATTTTAATAAATTTTTCAGTTCAACATTCTAAAATCTATTGTTTTCGCGAGATATCTTAAATTACGAAGTCAAAGATTTTTTTCGGTATTTTGGCACGTGGTTTTATAAAGTACTTAACACATCCTTTAAAATCCATTTTGTATCACCTCCATACGATTTTCTGTCTCGGAGATACACCAATTTCATGTTCAAAGCCATACGTCTTTGTTCAATTCATTTGCTCTTGAAAAACGATTTGTAATTCGCATATCTCAGAGACAGAAAATCGTATGGAGGTGATGCAAAATGGATTTTGAGGTATGCGTTGAGTACTTCATAAAACCACTTGCTAAAATAATGAAAAAAAATTTTAAGTTCATAATTTAAGATATCTCAAAAATCTATTTTTCTGAGTTATCTCGAAAATATGCAGGGCGAACCTTATTTTTTATTTCAGATTCGTGTTTAGAATGCCAAAATACATAGGAATAATTTGGCCTCATCCCCAGAATAATATACTTTTTTTGTGGGTCTGTGTAATAGGATTTTCAAATAAATTTCGAAATTGTAAATTTAAGTAGGTAGGCGTCTCGCATCTGTTCAGTAGAATTAGTTTAGAGTCTAGAGGCAAAATCGAGATCATAAGTACAACTTGTTTTATTCCTTATATTTGTTCTTGTTCCTTTTTGATGTTGTTTCAGAGATAGAAGGTGAATTATATTTTATGACGTTTTTCGTTATATAATTACAATTTCATTTATAAAATATATTAAATCTAGCAATAAATATCATATCAGTAAGTGTGGTCTTAAAATAACGCACACCCTTTTTTCTACAGATGGCGGGACAGGATCCAAAATGGCAGAAGGAAGCGTCGGATCAAAACTTCGACTACATGTTCAAGTTACTGATCATCGGTAATTCGTCGGTCGGCAAGACGTCTTTCCTCTTCCGTTACGCCGATGATTCCTTTACCTCGGCCTTCGTTTCGACCGTTGGGATCGACTTTAAAGTGAAGACTGTCTTCAGGAACGATAAAAGAGTCAAGCTCCAGATCTGGGTCAGTGTAACGCAAAAACTTCGCACCTCCCACACACCCCTTTTACTGCCGTGAAGGTCATTAAGTTTGAGTGGACGCTGGGAGACTATTCGAGTTTTCCGTTTCATTTGATGATTTGCTATATACTATCTCCATTCCCTGTGCCCTTGACATTTGAGACGAGCATCGGAGGATCCAACATGATGTTGTTTTTGAAAAGTCTGAATAGAATATCATATTTCAAAGCTTATTGTAGAAAGTTTTTAATGGACTTATTTATTTTGTTAGGTATACCTTAACTTCCTTTAATACATTTTTGAATCATAGTTAGTCTTCTTTGAACATTTATTACCGGACTTTATCCAAAAACTTACATTGTTTTGATTGTAATGAAAATGTAGCAAGTGGAAATCTAAGTTTTAAGCTTTATACGATAACATCTATGCTTCCAGTTAAGTTTATATTAAAAGTGTCATTTATTAATCTTCTATTGCATAGAAGCTTAATCAAATAAAAATATTGTTGGTAGATATACTCTATACTTGTAATATAAATTTAAATTCAAAGGATTTAATTGCAGAAATTTTAAGTTTAGTTTCTGATTAATTTTTTAAGCGAAATATGCAAGTTTTACGTTACCTTGAAAACATTCCATTTTAGATAATGTGCTCATTCAAAATTTTAATTTAACCATATAATGTAAATTGTATCTATTGTATCTAAAGCGAATTAAAATCCCTATCAGTCAAATCGTCACTTACATTTTTTAGAATGTTTTTGCGGGCCCAGTCCAATTAGGAATATAAATAAGAGACTCTATTAAATAATAACAAAATGAGTCGCTTTAAAGCGATAAATATGATAAATGCGATATACAAAGTCACTTTTGTCAATCGTATTAATGCGGCTATTTAGATTTTCAAAATTCTTCCAATGAATTCAAAAAGTTCTATTAAAATCTAAAAAATGTGTCTTAATCAAATAGTACGAAATTTTTCTCTTTATGTCTCTATATTAGATCCACTATTTTATAAATGTTGAAATTTTTACTATACGAATTTGCAGTATTTGAAAATAAAAATAAAATTTAATTATGAAATTAGAAAACAGCTTAAGTCACGCTTACTTGAAACTAAACCATTATTGAAACTATGCAGGATACGGCGGGTCAAGAGAGATACAGGACGATCACGACGGCCTACTACAGAGGAGCGATGGGTTTCATACTAATGTATGACATAACCAACGAGGAATCATTCAAATCCGTTGAAGACTGGTTGGGTCAGATCAAAAATTATTCGTGGGACAATGCCCAAATTATTCTTGTGGGTAACAAGTGCGACATGGAGGACGAGAGGGTCATTAGTTTCGAACGGGGTAAACAACTAGCTGAACAACTCAAAGTACAATTCTTTGAGACGTCAGCAAAGGAAAACACCAATGTCAAGGTAATTGTATTTGTCAATTAGTATTTTTTAACAGTACCTATACTTGTACTATAACTTAATTTAACAGTATTGATGTTCAACCTTACGATTAATTATTAAAATCTTATCTTGTTATGAATTATAATTAATTTTAAGCTACGAGTCATAAATTTAATTCTCTCGCTCTCTGCGTCCATTATAATCTACTAAGATGGCAATAACTTTTATGTAATAAGTTAATAACTTTTATAGACAATTGCGAAAACGGTATAAAACTTTATTAATTGTAAAAAACAAATTTTTTATAAATGCAGGAATTTCACTGAAACAAACAAACCTTTTGCGCATGAAAAATGTTTCCTTTTCTCTCTATTACAGGCTTACAAAAAGGAGCTACATATTTACAAATATACTATCAAATGATTTTTTTTGTGACATTTCACTAATAATAGTGTATATACACTATTTCACAAAGTGATACGTCAATTCCTGTAAGATAGTGAAAATTCACTAAAAAACCTAGTGAAATATATTTCACTATTGAATTTAGTGGATAAATACACTAACAAACGATTGCATTTCCACTGATCTTTCACCAGTGAAATTTCGTATGCTTTTACTAGCGAAAACAAATTTTAAATTATATAAAGTACACGTTAGTAGATAATTTTTAAAGCATAAACTTTTCCGATAAAAATTCAGTTTGAGATTGGAATCAGACCCACCTGCTTCTGCGCATGCGAAACCGAGCCCTTACTGCTGCGCCGTCATGACCTGTTACATACGACTGCTTCGAATCACCCTTGTAAATTGTACAATGCTATTTTAAAATTTGATATTGATCTGTATTTTTACTGCATATTATATCAACATCAATTAATATAAAATATATGAAAATATTCTAAGCTTTCAACTCAATATTTACAGTCAAGAGATAACACAGTAAATCAGTTTTAATGTATTTGAAATTTAAATTGCATCGCATAAATAGTTTAGGCAACTCTTTATTTAATTTGAACTTATTACAATCTTTCTTAATTAATTTTATTTTATATTACCATTATTTTATATAAAATTTTAGGTGTCGTAAAAAAATTTGCACGATTTTCAAACTCACCAAACAATTTTATTTTATTTAATTAAATTATTTCGATACGTTCCAACCATACAAAATTCAAAGTTATCAATTATTCTACGAGATAAAGTAAATTATATCTGCGCCTTTGAGGTTAATTGTTATTCGTTTTAACGCGACGGTTCAATGAAAACTTAATTTCAATTAATAGTGTTTTTTCACTAGAAAGATATTGAATTATGGTAGACATTTACAAATTAGGAACTTTTGACTGATTTTCTAGCACAACAACGTTCACTAGGTAAATTAGTGAAATTTTTACTGAAATAATTTAGAGAGTAGAGAATAACATTATTGAAATCAATTGCCTTCAATATTTGTTACATAGTTCACTATATATTGCTCGATCTTTTCTTTGATCAATCTATTGAATCTATTGAAATTAAGAGGATTTCTTTAGCTTAAGTAATCCGATTATGCAAAGAGGCTTTCAAATGCTTTACATACAAAATTTAAAAAAGTAACACAATTGCGACTCATTTGAAATACATTTGAATACATTTGAAAAGAATGATTTATACGAAAGTTCGAAGAAAATAAATTATAGTGTAAGAAAGTAGTATATAATATGTTATAATCGATGTACGTGGAAATTGTGTTTTAGCTGTGCCATAGTGCAGTACCATTTTAAAAAATATTTTTCAGTTCTTAAGCTGGCAGAATATAAGATCTTAATTTTTTAAACAATATATATTAGACTCGACGATAATTTGCAATTACTACAATACATTTTGAATAATTTTTTACTCTACAATTATTATTGTAAATCAAAAAATTTAGTTACTCGTTTTTAGTTAATGACTATTATAATACTAATACATTTTTATTTATTTGATTCGTCACAATTATCGCAATAATTACAATGTTGGTCTGTTGTCTGAGTACACGTACTAGTTTTCACCTTGTCCATGTCTTTTATGACCCATATATTGTTATATATTAGACCTCATATGTCAAATAATTCAAAGTATTATATAAAGTACCAATTCATTTGCACTTAACGTCTTCAAACTCAATTATTTATTTTAATATATGTAATATATAATTAATAAATAAACTACGTAATAATAATAGAATTTTTAAAACTTATATTTTTTAAAATAATCCAACTATATACATATATGTAAGAAATTTTAATAAATGTTATTCAAATTGCAAGTAGTAATAAAATTTCAATATATCCTTTAAATTTTCATCAGCCTTTTAACTAATAATAAAAGTTTATTATTTGTAATTAATAATTACTAAAAGAACGATGCCCATGGCATAAGGAAATCGGCCCCCTATATGGAACCTATGAAACTTATGTAATCTTTTGAAGAAGAAAAAAACACGAATTTTAATAAAAAATTCAGCCCAAGGGAACTTGATATATTTAACGGTAAAGTTTTATTATCCTTATGATCAGTTTAATATGGGAAATTCAAATATTCAACTCTTAGCACAATATTTCAATGATCTATGAGGGGGAAAAATAAAGATAAGTTTTTAAAGGATCATTAATAACCTCATTCAAATGGGCCACACCCCATTAACAACGTTTTTAGAGGATAAGCATATGAAATAAAAAACTACCCCTGACTCATTTTGTGTTATAAGGGTAGTTTTGCACAATTCTTTGATGATATTTGAGGT
>UELU01126600.1:0-10741 GCA_900490025.1 Megastigmus dorsalis
CTTGGATCAATTTATTGTTTCGTTTTACAAGTGAATTTTGCGATCAAAAACATGATAAAAAAATGTTGTCTTTGGTCGTTAATGGGTTAAAAAAGTAAGTTTTCTAAATTCAAAAAAATTATTTATTAGTAATAAAAAAATGCATTTAGTATCAAGAACATATTTACTGGGATAAACTTAATAATTATCAAGAAAATGATCTACCTCTACATTAGTGAATATTTTTTTAAATTATGATTACGAATTTTGAATCAATAAATTAGTTTACTGAATCCAAAAAAATCATTTTTTAGTAAATATATTTTCTTGAATCAAAGAAATTTTTTTCTCAGTGCAAGACTCAATGCATAATTGATCATTGGCGCGCTACCGCGCGCTGTGATTGAAGATAGAAGAATTTAATTTTGCCATTTTTTACCATGTTAATCATAAATTGTTTAAAAATTTTCAATTGCTTGCCATTGTTTTTTTTTAGTATTTTCTCGATATATAAAATTTCGGTGAGAAATCATTATATTTTTTAAGAACGCGTGCTAAACTGATATTTATACTTATCAATAACTTTAAGATGAGCATCTCAATCCTTTGCAAATAAATTTTGTGACTGGTCTTGTATTGTTATTATCTACTTTTTTATAAACTTCCAAGTGTGTTATTCTTTCGACCATATATCCAGAACATCCTATACAAGACAAATCTGGCCTTCTTTAATCTTTAATTTCGCATTACGTCATGCACGCATAAGAACATCAAAATTTGACTATATACATTTGGATTTTCAATTTAACTCGGAAATCTGATAATATTAATTTCGTATTTTAATCAGATCTAATATGATGAGACCATAAAAATATATGAAATAGAAAAACCGATGCGCTACAGCGAATATAGGGAAATGATGGATAACGCATTCAAATTATGGATTTTGTGACATTTTATTGCAAGTACTCAAGTTATTAATTGATTTTAACCTCAAGATTGAAAATATTTCATTTGTTAAAGTAGTTTTCACTTTACTAGGCAATGACAATTACTTTCTGAAACGGTTCGCTTTTTGTGTTTCCTACTCTTCTTAAGGGCTTCCTTCTTCGCAAGCAGAAGTTCTGTAAAGAAAAAAATCATTATTAAAGACATAAAGCGATAAAAGTGCAAAAGTTTAAACTAAAAACATCTGATATAACACCATGTAATTTATTCCGGCTTTCTGCTACTTTTCCTTCATATTCATCGATGTATGCTTTCTTTAATTGTTCGGCACAATCTTTTAAAAGTACCTCCTCTTCTATCGATTCTTCTTGTAATTTTTTCTTCTGTTCGAATCTACAACAAAAATCGGCCATCATTTTCATCATCGAAAAGGCTGACCAGCTGCTAAATTATATCGTTTCATTTCTATTACAAGCGAAGTTTGTAAGATAGATGTCCCAATTTCTGTCCACGCATCTATTTCTAATACCCGCATTTTTAAGTCGCTACTTTTAAATTATTATGATTAATTTAAGCGTATTCGCAGGCAAATAATATATATAAATTATATTCAATACACTGAAAGAAAAAATTGAGAGCTGCGGCATTTGTCAGAAGAGCTAGATATAAAAAAGTACCGTGCACTGCGCTCCCTCGTCAAACAAACGGCTACTCTTCTTTTATTTGTCGGGCGTGCGACTAACAAAGGGAATCCACACAGAAAAAAATTTGGTATTTTTAGAACCCGAGCTATGGCGATCTAAAAGTACAAATTACTCCTGCATTGGTTCAGTACCAAATATATGTTTCTTGCAAGACGAAATTGGCAGTGCTGCAGTACAGAGTAGGCTGTACTTGCTACATTCCAACCTTGGAGCTCTCAGAGTTCCAATGCTTGAAATCAAAATAACTTTATTTCAGATAAACAGTTTTTTCAAGCAACTCTCATAGCTTCAAACGTCGTATTTTGTGAGTACACACATAGCTGTACTCTGATATTACCAACACTGGACGGCATTGAGCACGGCAATTTGTAATGCATCAATTCAAAACATAGCTGTACTCTCATAGTACCAAATTTTTTCCGTGCAAGTTGTCCGGGAAACCGATTTGGCTGAAACTTTGGAGAATGGTTTCTTGTACCTAAACATGAAGCTCAGTACCTTTAAGTCCTTCAAATGGACCCTAAATTCGAAGATAATGACAGATTCAGAGAAATATATGAAAAAACAGGTGCCGCTTCAAATCAAGATAACTCAGCATTTGAAATTTCTATTGATTGGTATGAAAACGAAAATGAAAGTAGGAAAAATTGTCTGTCATTTTCAGTTTTATTTGAGTCGTTAGCTTATCTCGTTCAAAAGTTATGGATGATTGAAATTTAAGTACAATTTTACCTTGAAAAATAATGGGAAAACTGAAGTCTATTTCGGATATTATATTCAGTCTTAATTTCAATCATCCATAACTTGTGAACGAAAAATAGTAAGGATTCGCATAAAAATGAGAATTAAAGGAAATTTTTCCTATTATTATTTGCTTTTTTATACTAGTCGGTAGCAATTTTAATTGTTCAGTTATCTTGATTTGAAGCAGCACGAGTTTTTTTTCAGATATTTTGTTGAATCTGTCATTATCTACGAATTTAGGGCCCATTTGAAGGACTTATAGGTACTGAGCTTCATTTTTAGGTACAAGGTTTAGGTACATTTTCCAAAGTTTTAGCCAAATCGGTTTTCCGGACTCCTCGGGTTCCCTTTGTAACTGTGAAGCAGCGACACCGGAATACAGAGACACCGCACCTCTTTTTAATTCAATTCAATTCAAGGACCGGACCTGTCATAACCCCCGCTTAGCGCTCCAAAGCGCGTAAAAAATTGTGCAAGGATTTGAATTTTCAAAATAATCAAATAAATTAAAAAAAAATACTACCTAATAGGAAATGAAAAAAAAAAAAAAACAATTTTACCCACCAAGGAATCCTTTCTATTCGTTTTCGTATTCAAAATAATTTTATTTAATTTATTATGGAAATTCTGCGAAATTCGGCAGGTACATGTCGCAATGAGAATACTCAAGCGATGACTATAAAATATGTCGCTTTTTAAAGTATACCGAATCGAAGTTCTTGCTATCATTAGATAAAAATATATTCGAATCTTTAAATTTTAAGCAATATAATATAATTTTTTTTAATACTGGTTGTGTAGGATTAAATTTAGAGAAAAAAATACTTAAAGTTGATTTGTTTTTCATGGTGCATACAGGGAGTCATAAGATATTACACTATTATTAACACGTTATGAAATGCATCAGAAAATAATATAAAAATAGAGTATGAAAGCTGAAGATTTGTACTTTCTAATAATTAAATGAAAAGTAGGGGTAAACGGACTAATTTAAAAGATATTTATTGCAGAAAATACAAAAACATACGGTTTGTTGAGCTCTTCCATGTGCTCGATAAACGAAGCAACGTCGCGTCTTCCGTACATACTAGTGAATGCGACTTCAGACATGCGACGTTACCAAGCTTATTTGTGCATGAATTACTACGGAAGTCATTCTTACGTATAAGTAACATTAATTCTATAAACCCATCGTTATTTTGATACTAATATCAATTAAAACTATTTTAAAACTTATAACAGTACATTTCGTACACGTGTACAGAACTATATTTTTTACTACGATGTGTGCGAAAGACGTCTTAGAGTGCCTGTTTTTCTTGCGCGTAACATATACAATTAATACGATCTTGTACAAGTGCGATAATATCATGTTTCGCACACGGAAAACAAGCATGAAAATTCGTGTTTCGCACACGGAGTGGTATAAAATATAGTTCTATACACGTGCACGAAGCAGATGAGCCTCGCACGGGTGCGGTTTGTCGCACCAGCTTTGTGCACCAGTGAGTTGAACGTAGCTTGATGCGCTAAAGTAGCGTGCCCCCAACATCCTACGGCTATCTGCACCCACCGTATGAGCCATCATTTTTATTAGATTAGTGCACCCAAGCTCAAAATCGTTCTGTGTTATGCAATGTCTATATTCGTTTAAGGTATCTAGCAGTTCGCCTATCTGTTTGGGCTCCAAGGGTGTACCGACCATTATACGCTAACTCAACACTTCTAATGGAGGAGCACTACTCTCAATCGACATGATCAAATTTTTAATAGAATCATGACTATAATTCATGACTATACCATGATTTGACAGGCACTTGTTGAAGCATATAATAATGTACAATAATGCGGCATTAGCAAATATTGCAGTGGTAGGATGAGTGAATTTAGTTAGAGCGTCGCCGGGCTTACGCTTGACTCACTATATGTATCGATAGAACCTCCTTAACAAAATAGGGTGAATATTAAGATTGTTGATCTTGTCAAAGCAGGTCAAACCTATCATAACATTTAGTATTCAAAGCTGCATAAGGAGGGAATGGGGGGAGAGAATAATAATGCTTAAAATAAAGTAAAAAAATGACACAATTTCACATTATTTTGAGGGTGGGGGGGGGGTGACAGAATATAGAAAGATATGTATGACATATGAATTAATTTTTAAAGCCAGCTGGTGAATGAGAAATCGGAACAAGTACCCTATTCATATATCAGTATTGGACTACTTTGTATAAATATTAAAATGAATTTTCCTTGGAATAAATTGAAAGTATACAAAAGGTCGTGTAAGTGTATTCAATCGAATCAAAGGGCGTACTCCGAAATACGCACAACTCGCACAGGATTTACAAGAATAACGAAACCTTCCGAAAGAATTCAATCGTCGTTCTGAATGTACAAAAACGAAACGTGCGAAATGGTTCAATCATCAAACTAGTTTGAATATTCAAACACCCTTGAAAACAATATCGTTCAGGATATAGATAACGATCAATAACATTGGGCTGGGATTACTGATCATTGAATTAAATATAATTTATAAAAAAGAAAGAAAATTCAACGTCAAAATAAAGAATTGGTAAAAATGTTCAGCAAGTGCCCTTCAATTTTCTATCAATGGCTGCGCCTACAATAGTCCGACCTGCCAAAAAAATGAACCATTTCCGTTTTCCCACAATCAGAAAGATAATATTGAGCTATTTTGGAACGTTCCGTTTTTCACGCTTCCTGTATGAAATATGTGCATTTCAGAACTTCGCCTAAAGTGTCTACGTTATTTTTCGGATTGGTCTTCAAACACTTTTAAAACATTTATTTCCAAAAAATGGAAAACATTAAAATTCATGTATGTATATCTGTTTTTATGTAAAAGTACTATATTTTTAAACCGATAATTTTTTTAAAAACTGATATATATCTTTGTATTTATAAATGTACGATAATATAACAAATTGTATATGAAATAAATGTACAACATTAAAATAAAAAGTATTAGGAATAACAATAGTTGTGTTGGCACTTACATACTCTTTGGTATACTTAAAAATTACTACTGAGCAAAAGAAACTTTACTTATTAAGCGCTGCTCCAATCTTGGCGTTGTGCTTGTTGAGCAAATTTTGCTCCTTAGTTTTCCTCAAACGATAGTCACGCTCGTGCCATGCTTTCAGCGTGTTTAACACCTTCTGCTGGTCTCTTTTCGCCATGGCGGCCAGTTTCTGCTTGTAATGTTCTCGATTTATTCGCGACTCGACTCTCCTCCTCTGGTAGCACTGCATCTTCACCTCGTGCATGTCGTTTATTCTTTCGTATTGCTGTCTTCGTCTCACGCAGAGCTCTTGCAGCCACTTTTCCCGTTTCTCCTTCAACTCTTTCATAAGCTGCTTTCTTATTTCGTCCTTCTTTAACCTGTTTCATTTTTTAAATACAAATAGTGCAGAATTAGAATCAATGTTAGTAGCGATTAGAGCAATGAAAATAGTTTTAATGAAAAAAAATAAAATTGTAAAACAAGGAAAATTTAAAAAAAAATTATTTTTTGAAATCAATAATTTCTTAGATTCTCCTTCTGTCCGTGAATATAAAATAAACACAGTTTGAAAATCATATAATTAACGAGAATTTTCAATTTCATCAACACTATACGAATATTTAGTTTCGCAACTGTTCGTTTTTCTTGATAGTTTGCATTTGTACGAGATCAAGCAACATTTTCTCCTTGTGCATCTCGTCCCTCCTTTCTAGCTCCTTTCTCACCGACTTTCCGTGCATCTGCCTCAAATAACCCCTGTATGCGTTGTACTCCTTTAAGTTACACTTAACATCCAAAGTCGGCGTCGCAAGTCCCGTCTTTAAATGTATATTATATTTATTTGGAATTGATTTCATTTCATTTCATTAATAGAAAAGTTCTTTATGAACTACATAAACAAATAATTTGCATCTGAACTATTGGAAAATAATAAATGATTATATATTATGAAAAAAAATCTATCAACACTTAAAACGTCCGATGATTTGATTGAAATAATACTTTATCGATATTTCAACTTAAAGGTTGCAAAATTATAAATATATTTACGCATACTAAATAAATTTCTATATAATTATTAACGTTATATACTTTATTATATATAAACTATTTGCAAAACATGTTTCTAAATTTTGAGAGACCCTTAATATGCGAGGGTCTAATTACTATCAAGTCTCAAAGATATACTAAAAATGGAATTTTTTTGAATTTTCAAATATTTGTGATTTTTTATCTCAAAATTTTCTGATAAAATCATAAAAATGGTAAATACAAAAGTTGTTGCATTTTACCTTAAGAATATGTTTGAATTTTTTCAGAATGTTTGGTGAAGGTCTGTGATTGGTCGATACAGCATCTTATAAAGACCTAACAATCTAATTCATCTTGTCATGACCGATTTCATCGATGTGGTCTCAAAATTTTCCTTGACTTGATTACTTTAAATCAAGCCCTTATAGAAAATGGTCAGCTCAAAGAGATAAGAGCTACAGCACTTCAAAACAAATCATTTTTATCAATTTATACGTCAAATGGGAATTTACATGTAATTTTACATGTGATGAAAATGACTTGTTTTAAAGTGCTGTAGCTCTTATCTCTTTGAGATGACCATTTTCTATAAAGGCTTGATTTAAAGTGTTCAAGTCAAGAAAAATTTTGAGACCACATGCGATGTAATCGGTCATGACAACATGAATTAGATTGTTCGGTCTTTATAAGATGCTGTATCGACGAATCACAGACCTTCACCAAACATTCTGAAAAAATTCTAACATATTCTTAAAGTAAAATGCAACAACTTTTGTATTTACCATTTTCATGATTTTATCAGAGAATTTTGCATATAGGTCTCTCAAAATTTAGAAACATGTTTTGGATATATAATGCAAGAATTGCATGCAGTATTTTCACAAATTTTTTTTTATCTTTCAATAATAAATATATATATATAAATAGGAATACTTATAGTTTTTATCATTTTCTTGAATAATTTTAAAATGCAAATCGAAAAACTTATCAAGTGAAAATTAGGTATACAAGTGGACCTTAAGAATGGAATTCCGAATATCATCGCATTCCAAGAAAAATCTCGTAAGATGTGGATCGTGCAGGCCCTCATAAGGCAGCTGGATCTCGTAATTGTGAGGATCGCTGGTATCGAATCTATTGTCATCAGCAACCTCGACCCTCAGCTTCTCGCCCATCTTGCGGCGCGAGAGTGCGTAGACGTTCTTCAGTCCCGGTATCATTGGGATTTTGGACTCGAGCGGCATGTTTTTCCATTTTGGGAGGCCAAAATTCGGCGCGGCACCTCGAGGTTTTGGTATCGACTCCTTCAGCTCTTCCAAGTACCTAATGAACAACCTCTATCAGTGATAGTCATTTCCAATTGTAATTATTTCCTTTTTTACAAAACAGTTAGATTTTCAAAGACGATTTGTTCCAAACAAATGTTTTGTTCTCTGACCGTGAATCAAAATGTTACAATTGAGATTTGTAAAATGAAAATTTCAAAAGGAACTTTACGGCTAATTGCATGTCTTTTATGAAATTGGTAATCATTTTGCACTTTCTCTTTATGGGTAATATTTTTAGAAAAATTCAAATGTCACTATTCACTCAAGTTAAATTTCGTAAGAGCTTAGTTAATGAGTATAATTAAAAAAAAATTAAATGTAATTTCAAAATATATTTTTATATTTTTATATTTATTGAAAATATAGGTTAGATTAATTTGAATAAATTATGATAAATAAAAAATCATATTTTAAACATACAGCGACTTTTTGAATGTCAATAATTTCAAAGCAGTTGATTTGTCGGCGCACAACATTTTTATGTATTTTATTTTTTAATAACAATTTAATAGATTAACCGATAATTTTCACATGTAACATCTAATACTCAAATAAAACAAAAGATAGCTTACAAAAATATAAATTGATAAATGTATTTACGTATGCTGCATAGATTTCTACATAACCATTAACATTAAATAGTTTATTATATATAAATTATTTACCTATTTAAATAACTTGATTTTTCTGAGAAGGAAATGCAATAATTTAACAGCTACTTGAAAATATTTAAAATATATAGATTCACTCGTATTTGATAAATATTATACGAAACGAGATTAATAGATGGACTTTTCAACTAAGAGGAATATATGTCATTGATATAATTTATTTATTTATATTACTTATAGATACCTGCAAAATATTAATATTTCCTTGTTATAAAAACAACTAAGAAATTATGCAATTAATTATATATATATATATCAATTAATTATTATGACATGGGAAACTCTTAGTTGAATACCTTTCTAGTGGCAAAAGTAGAACATTGAAAAAATGAAAGCGATTACCTATAATGTACCTAAATAGTATATTATGGAACAATAGTGACAGAAAATTTCCATTTTAACGGTCTGCTACAGAAAGTGCCCGAAATCCATGCTTTGTAAGAAGAAAACTATAAATGTGTACGGCTCCCCGTTCAGAACATCCAGTTGAAATTCCACCTGGATCGACCTGGATTCCAGTAGGATTTGACTGGATTTCCACACGGAAAAAATACTGGGGGAGACGGTCCCACAACTGGTGTTGTTGTTAGTCAACACGTACAGCGAGCTGTTTGCCCTTCGAACAGGAGAGCAGTTCACTTTTTCTGGGAGAACCATTCGCCCATGCTATAGTACAATAAACAAGATACTTATAGTACAGTAACAAGATATAAAATACAAATGAAATGAAAATCGATATAGAAACGGCTGCATTTTGGTTATTAGGTAAATCGGGGTCGAAAAAACCGATTTTCAAATTTGCAGCTTCCTAGGTCCAGAAGTTCTATGCGAAAACAGAGTTTCAAAGTTTTTTTTACTTAT
The DNA here is from genome assembly GCA_900490025.1 of Megastigmus dorsalis. NCBI lineage: Eukaryota > Metazoa > Arthropoda > Insecta > Hymenoptera > Megastigmidae > Megastigmus > Megastigmus dorsalis. Next base: position 9,299 of record UELU01126600.1, read on the forward strand.
ATCTTGAGAACGGCTTAGGCTAGAACAAAATGGTTTACGCCAATTGAATGAGCGTAAAATTTTACATTAGAAATGATTTTTTATTCGATTTCCATGAGTGTAAAGTTTCGAAATAATTAATCGAAAAGAAATTATCTCAACTTTCCGTACGTGAGTGGGTTAACATTTACCCCACACATACAGAGTAGCCGCTGCTCGCTGCTGCTAGTGGTGCTGCTACACCGCTCCTGGCACGGTATTTCCCTCAGTATTTTTTCAGTGCAAGCTGAATTCCAGGTGAATTCGGGTGGATATCCAGGACCTGGACATTTGCAAATAGTTACTAAAAATTGAAGTTCACGTAGATTTAGTGGCCATATTTGGTGTTACCATGCAGATGATGACACTCAATAATTAAGTTTTAATACTTGAATTTTTAACCTTTTTTAAATTCAATTAAAATACAAAAAATTTGAATATAATAGTACTTTTCGACACGGATCAGAAAGTAGGTTTTTTCGCTACACTCGGACGAAAAACGTTCCATGCGCTAAAAAACAGCTTACACACCAGTATCGAACAATATTTTATACCGGTTGAAAATATCCATATGGATTCCGTCTGGATATTTTCAACCGGGATACCACACTGAAAAAAATGTAGGCAGTATGTTCCTCTAAAAGTGGATGCGCTGCAACACTCTAAAGTGGTGTAACCGCTCTCTCTGTTTGGGGTAACCGTTGCTCCAAAATGGTGCAAATATAGCGCCACACGACTGGTGATACAGTTCACTCACAAGTGAACGCAGTTCGCTTACAAGTTTTAAGGTTATAACCTTATATTTATAAATAAGTGTGTAAAAAAATACAATAAAATCCTATTTTTTTTCATGTCTATAACATTGCATTGTAATTTACTATCTCATTTTATGCTTTATTATAAAAATAACTACTGGTTTAAGTTTTTTAAATTTATTTTATTATGTTTTATATAAAAATTAAGGGAAAGCTCCGTAAGATATTCCCACATAGCACGAAACGTTGGAGAAACGTTTCTAGAACGTTTCTTTGGAAACTTAGCAACGATTCTCTGAAAGTGGAAGAAACGTTTCAGAAACGTTTTAGAAACCTTGAAATATCCGCTTTTGGTGTCTCAGGAAACGTTTTAGAAACGTTTGTAAAATGTTTCTTATACTTCAAGGAATTATAAAGTTCCTTTGGTCACGTTGCAGAAACGGTTCACGTAAAACCTTGAAAAGAAAATCTTTAAAATCGACGAATAAATTTTAAAGTTTAGGGCTCGATGCCCATGGGTCGTATCATCCGGATAGTAACACCTAAAATTCGCACCACGACCCTTTTTAAAATAATTTAAGCACATTTATTTCAAGGTTTCACGTGAACCGTTTCTGAAACGTTTCTGCAACGTGACCAAAGGAACTTTATAATTCACATAAGTATAAGA
>UELU01126604.1:0-11060 GCA_900490025.1 Megastigmus dorsalis
GGAGTATTTTAACAAAAAATTGGTATCACCATTCGAAAGAACAGGTCAAAATACGTCGGATACGATTTTTTCAAATTTTTTCAAACCTTTTTTTAGTTGAAAAAAAGCCTTGAAAAAGTTGTTGAAAAATTCAGGGTCTTGGTCGTTAATGGGTTAATTCAGTTATGCATCAAAATATATGTATTTGGATAAGAAAATTTGCTAAAATTCGTTAAGTATATATAATTTTTTTTAAAGCCAAATGAAAGGCAGTTTTCCCGATATATTTCTATTGTTATTATAATAAAATGTGTGTGTGTATATATATATTGATTGAATATTTTGAAAGCAGTGAATAATGAAATTGGGTTGGCTCTGGTGAGCTGAATTGCAAGTGATATATAGAAATACAAATTATTACAATAGGCATCAGCTGTTTGCGGTTTTTTTGCGTATGATTTCGTATATATTGTGTTTGTAGAAGCTCTTATTGCTACGGTAAATGTTAAGAGCAAACAAACTTAAACACAAAAATAACTAAATCACAGGTTTTGTAAATGCAAACAAACCAATTGCATTAATTAAGAGGGCAGACATGTTTCACGGTATAAAGAAAAAATACAAATTTCCACGGCTACACTCTTGTTATACAGGGGGGCGACTTACAGAGAAGAAAGATTTCCGCGCTCATTGGGCTGAAGAGAGGTGGTGGCGGTTATATTGTTTGTTAGGCCAACGGAGCGCCGATAATGGTTGCGCGAGAGACGGCGCAGTGCAGAGAAAGAGAATCGCGATCAGTACGACTATACATATATATGTGTGTGTGTGTAGGATATAGGCACCACGGGACGCACTCGGCTGCTGCTGTTGCACGGGCCATTCGATGGCACTCGAATCTGTCTGCCCCACGTGGGACTATAGGCGCGGTTCGCTTTGGGACAGTTATATATAGGCTGTCGTCGCTGATGTCGCCTGCTATACATAGACGAGGAGGAGTAACAGCGAAGTTGTGGCCCCCGCCGATACGGCGTTTACGCGATGCGAGCACGATGCTAGAGTGAGAGAGAGAGATACGCATGAGAGAAGTAGCTCTGCACGGGGAGACACACGAGTGCGGACACGAGGACTAGAGTGTCCTTACAAATAATTCCGTGTCAGCCGCACCGGGGCTTTCTGCGGTTTCGCGGCAAACCTCTCTCTCTCTCTCTCTCTCTCCCTCGCGCTATCGATTGCCTCCCCTCCACCCCCCACCTCCACCCGAAACTGCCAGTTTTATCGAGGCTCTCCTCGTCTTTTTTTGCCATTCACCCTTCGACGAGTGTGTCGCGCGCGCGCGCCAGCGATTATTTCGCAGCTCGTTCACGCGCTCTCTTCCTTCCATGCACCACCCCATCTCGAGCTATACGACAAAGCCACGCCAAATTTTATTCGGATCCCTGTGGATTGCTATGTTTGCCTCGATAGATTCGATCTTTGATCAAGACGACTCTATTTCTCTCTTTCTCTCTCTCTCTTTCTCTCTTTTTCTCTGAAGCTATCGAAAAATTCTTGTTTGAAAAAATGTGGGTACGATAAAGAAGATTATTGCCAATTTGTTCACGTATACGCGCAGCTGCATAGCAGCGTGAAGCAGGATTTTTATTGGCGAATGGTAAATATTTTATCAAGTGCAGGCCATTCTTCTATCTGGCGAGCCTATATTCTCGCTCCTCTTACCAGACTATGAGCGCTAAAATTAATGATCGCCGTCCGCGATTTCATGATCGCGAGCGACAATAATAATTGAACAGCACTCCAATAAAAATAGACTACCGCACGCTTACGGGTGAGGCATAAAAAAGAGCAAGAGAGAGAGAGAGAGAGAAAGAGAGTGAAAAAGTATATATTAATAACAATCGGTAAATATGTACCTTTGTAATAATATTAATAAAATATTTAAAAGGAGTAGATTTAGTGAGAAAGAGAGAGAGAGTGTGCGTATAGTTTGCAGAGAACTTAGAGGCGAATAAATATGAACAGCACTGAAAATATTTGATGTAAAAGCAAGCATTTGTCAATATTATTATCATGGCGTAACGAGTTGGAGAGCCGGGGAACGAGCAAGCGAATCTGTGTGCGAGAGAGAGAGGGAGAGTGCGACAGCAAAGCAGAGGAATTATGAGAAAAAGATGATACAGGCCCGATCGTTTGCCCATGTTTTATCGAATTTCGGGGTGGGAGAAGAGCACACATCAGATTCGCTCCACGCACACACACACACAGACACGTGTACGCAAGCGCACGGCTTTCCCGAATTCCCAGCAAAATGCAGCAGCGGCCAACAGTTTGGACGCGCGCATTATGCAGATGGCAAACAGATAAAGGCACACACACTCGCGCACTCGCACACATACGCACATGCACGAACACGTAGGGGGTGCAGGAAGCAAGAAAAGAGAATTAACCGAGGACAAAACCGAGGCAATATGTAGAGCGTTTAGCGCCGATCTCGTTCGAGCCCCCCCCCCACCCCTCTCTCTCTATGTTTCTTGTCGCGGGGGCGCACACACACATACACGCACATACATATATATGTATATACATATATATAAGCCCGGCTGTCGCTCAGGCTCAAGCGTTCATAAGCTCGGGCGCGACCCCCGTGCATGCGCGCCCTCGGGCCTACAATCAGGCGGACCTGCTCTCTCTCTCTCTCTCGCTCATCCCCGAGAGCGATTGTTTGAACAACGGCTATTCGGGTCAGGCCATGTCACTGCCACTGCGCCGTGCAGGCCTCGGCGGCTCTTTATCTCTCGATAAATTAGCTCGTTCGCGACTTTTCGCTCCCGCCCGTTATTGGCTCCATGAATTTTAATGTCTTCCCATCTCGAGGAAAAGGAACTGTTTCTTCGTGTTTTTTTTTCCTTTCTTCCTTTTTTCTTTTCCTTTTTCTCTTTCGCTAATGTACGTGTGGTGGCCAGCTATACGAGGATTTTTCGAGGAGAGCGAGCAGCTCTCGTCTTGTTAGCACTTAATTAAGTATATAGCCGGCTGGACCAGTCTCTCCGACTAGAGAGTATATACGAGAGAAGAGAGAAGAGAGTCGGAAAGATCGAGGAACGAGGAGAAAGAGAGACGCTCACGTATAATGGTGAGTGGACGAGGACTAATACGGGTTTGCTTGCAGGGCCTCGCTGCGTGCATTGATAAACGCAAGCGCGCTCGCGCTCTCTCGCGACTCCTCGCTGCCTTTCCGAGAACGCCAAACTTCTCGGAATCGCAATGATGAAATATTAATGCCTACTTGTGAGTTATTTAAAAAGACCACCTTCCTGCGCCTCTCTCTCTCTCTCTCTCTCCGTCTCACTCTACTCTCGCTCCGTCTTTCCACGACGAGCTGCTATACGGGATATGCGCGCGCGTCTTTGCCAATATTGCTCAACGACTCGAATTTCTTTTTTCTCTTCCTCCTCCTCCTCCTCCTCCTCCTCCTCGTGCAGCAGCAGCGGCGGCGGCGGCCTTTCGACGAAAACGCGGGGAAAAAAACACGCACGCAGCACCGAAATCTTGACACACTTGTGGAATTTTGAAATAAGTTCCTCGTGCGTGCGGTGCGTACCTATATATTTTCCGCCGTATGACGCGCTTTCGAATATATGGCAAACAGAGCCCGCGTGCAGTGTGTGTGCGTGTGTGTGTGTCTACATCAATCGGCGAGCGAATACACAGCATCAGGCTCGTAAAATAAAATTAATTGCCGCCCGGCCCGGCGTTTAATATAAAGGGACGTACATAGCTGGACGGGGTTTGTTTGAGTTCCGCGATCAGCGCGTGATGTATATCATCGCGATATACGCTCGAATACTCTTGCAAAACGGTATATATATATACGTTCCGTCCAGATATATTCCGAATTTCCCTATATATTACACTCGACGCAGTGCACCGCTGATCACTCGCGACGAAAAACTCCCAACTTGTCACTGCAAATACTAAGTGAATTAACCGTGACGGTTTAGCTATATACATATGTACAACCGATTAAGGTATAGTATTAGGACAGGCAAGGGTATGTCGTGAAGGGAGGGCTAATCTGGTGAAATACTTATTTGCCACTTGTCGTGCAGCTGCGGCGACGGCGCCGTGCAGTATAGGCGAGCGCTGTGTCGCGGCGTGCCCTGGGCTGTGTATCAGTAGTGTGTATACCTACTTGGCGCGCGATCAAGCCCCAGAGTAAGTGACACACAGAGAGCGACAGAGAGAGAGAGAGAGAGAGAGAGAGAGAAGACGATGATTTGATTTTAGCAAACGGCCGCAAAACGCTTTGTATTAGCCCTACACATATAGACACGTTCATTCAGTTCAGCGCGACAGAAGTTTGACGACAAAATATTTGTCGTTCAAACAGCCCGGATCCTGAAAGTCCCTACGTTATACAACGGCCGCCCGCGAGAGGGTTCCCTCCTCCTACTCCTTCTCTTCCTACTCCTACTTCTCTCCTCCTTCCCCTCACTCTCTCTCTCTCTCTCTCTCTCTCTCTCTCTCTACTCTGCTTTTCGCTTTACTTGACCGAATTTCCGCTTCTGGGATTATGCGATCCCGCCATAATACGATTCTATGTCCTCGATTATTCCCCCCACGGGCTGAATGTATAAACAATTATATATATAAAATGTACGTTTCACTTAGATTCGAAGCCAGAGTTTTCCAGTTATACTTATAAGCAGCAGCTCTAGTGAATTAACAATGATAAAAAAAAAAGTAATGGAGCCGAGCACGAATTGCGCAAGACGACGACGGAGAAGAAGAAGAAGACGAAGAAGAATAAGAAGAAGAAGAATAAGAAGCAGTAAGGCACGTGTCGCGGAGCTCCAAGGCAAACACAGCCGCTTACACAGAGACACGGCGCTTACCTTGGCTACTTTGGTGCCGTGTGTTAAAGAGTCTAACGAAAGATAATCGGTAATTACGAGCCGTGCTGTGCGCGAGAATGTGTTAGAGCGAGAGAGAGAGAGAGAGAGCTGCTCGAGTCCCATTGGCCGCGAGGCGATTCGCACTGCACCGCACCTGTACACATTCCAAGGGCAAACACACACACGCACACGTTCGCAGCCTCCGCACAATTTGCCAACTGATCTGGAATCTTTTTATTTTTTCCCTTTTCTCGCGCCATGTCCGACGCGACACGGCTCGTTAAGCGCCGCGCGCACTTAGCGACGGCGCGTCAATTAAGTATTTTTTTTTTCCTCGCTCGTGCTTGTTAGTGCCTCTACACTTGCGAGGCTGCTTTTCGAGTTAGATCGGCGCGCAGATGTCTACATCGAGACCAAGCACTTCCAGACGAACTAAATCTTTAGGGTATAGCTTTCTTTTTCTCGTGTAGCCTCGAGTTTTGGTGGAACTATTATACATTGTATTATACAGTTTCCGAAAAATCGCGATGAGCCCGCACGGAACATCGACATGTCGCCGCAAATTCCTTATCAAAATTTTTGTTTTCGCGAGGAAAGAAGGTTGGAATATTCCAAATTTAATCGGTTTGTACATATACCTATCTGCAGGACATTAAATTCGGTAATATACACTCTCGTGTTGGAACAGTTTTTATCAAGACCGCATTTATATTGAATCAGCCAATCGAAAATTCATCCGCCTCAGGAGGCACGCCCGTCGCACACGTTTTCTCCTTTTTTTTTCCTCGCTGTGCGTGGCTTTTACAGTGCTGTACGTCCGCCGCGTCGGAAAAAAGAAACACCTAAATATATATTATAGCTGGTAGAAAAAAAGCGCGTAACTTTGGTCAGGTGCGCAGGACAGACTGCCTCCACGCGTCGAATCGCGCCAAAGTCAATTATATAAATCGCGCGGGTCTCGGCGCCAATAAAACGGGAATTCGGTCCGCTCGTGGGGCTTTAATTATTGGCGGCCGACTGCTGGTGCTGGTGCTGCTGCTGCTGCGGGGGAGACAATTGAATAATGACGGTAATCAATGGCGCGATTGAAAAGCGCTCGGCCCGATATTTGCGCGTGTCCGACTGTATAGCTGCTACACACACTCGCTTTTCTCTCTCACACGGTCGCGGTGCTCGTGTGTGCTCGAGGTGCGTTTGTGGCGATGGAAGGTCGAGTGACGTAGTCCCTCCCAGTCCCCCGGCTGCGCAAATATTGATCGACGGTGTCGTCGTCGTCGCCGTCGTCGTAGTCGTCGTCGTCGCCGAGTTTGAAAAATTCCACCGAACGCGCGTATATACCAGCCGTGGAGGGAGCGAGAGAGAGAGAGAGAGAGCGAGAGAGTCGTCGGCGTCGTTATATAGTGCCGCGTTACCGTGGGGCGCAGACCTTCTGCGCACGTACAGCCACGGCCGCGCCGGCACTCCGCGGAGCGTTCGACCTTCCGCCATTCCTTCCTCTCTCTCTCTCTTTCCCTTCCGCACACCTCTTCCGCTGGCTTTTCGATCCCGCGCGACGGATCCGCGAGGCGCACATACACATACATATATACTCGTTTTTACCCGAAGCCGCGGGCCGCTAATGGCAAATCGGATAATGCCAATTTATACGGCAAATATTAAATATTTATATTTGTTAAGTAGTAGCATCAGCAGGGGGCTTAGGGATCGCGTGCACACGCGCTGTACATATTCTTTTCGGTGTGCCCCGCGCCGCGCGCGCGCGTAAACTTTATAATCGGTACATATTTATAAAACGTTAAACTGAGAGCACATGTATATATACACAATATAGGCGATGTTGATGCCGACGCGTGAGCAGTTCTCGAAATTATTTGCCCTGCAAATGAAATCCATCATCGCTTATATACCTTGTTGCGTGCCAAAGTCGACTGGTGCTTTACAGCAGCAGCAGCAGCGCGCGTCTCTCTGTGATTTTTTTTTGTTTCAGCCACAGCTAAACTGGGCCCTCGGAAATCGTATCAAATACAAATTGGAACGTCGTTACATTCTAACAGAGCCCGCGGTTTCCATTCAGACTTGTTGAATTAAGCTCGTGTGTATACATATGTTTTTACGCCTGTTTGCTCGTCTCTCGCTCGACGCTCGCGAGATCAAACCTATTACGCCGTACCACGTCTTGCTGCCGTCGCCGCTGCTATCGACGGATTTACTTTTTTTTCACTCTATACTACCGACTAAATTCGCGACTCTCGATGTTCGGCTCTAAAATTAGAATCTTTTGAGATTAAAAACGCTGCCGTTGCTGCAGCTGAAATGTTTTCCGCGCTGCACAAATACGAGATTTGGCCCGCCGCGTTATATGTTAATGTTATCAAACTGTATTCTACACCGATGTACTTCGAATCCCGACATAATAAGCCTTTTCCTTTTAGAACACCAACAATATTGTGCGTCCGAAACAAATATGCATATAGCTGGAATGGAGAACTACCGGAGTTTGGAAATTATTAATCATCGTACATTGTGCACTGTTGGCAGTATACGCGTAGATGTTTGTACCGTTTTTTATTCATCGGCAATTACAATTAAGTTTTCAGATATACACACGTGTTAATTTAGGTATATACTTATAAATTCACAGCTACAATTATGTATATATATATATAGTAATTTATTTGATATGTTGCAAAGTTTACATATAAAATTTTTCCCGCGCGTGTGCACGAACCGCGCTTCATTTATTCACGTGCTTAAAATTTACATAGTTTTATATTTGTAAGACTAATCATTTTCGCATCTATAGAGTTGCGACAATATAATAAATGATGAAATCTGTCGAGTAAATTTCGTTTGATATACTTAGTTCGATCAAAGAATACAAAAGACCAACCGCGGAATCTATAAAGATTTTCGCCCTATTTCAAAAAGCCATTCACGCTTTTCTCATCCCATTCATGCCTGTATATACATCTGTAAGATTAATATATAATGCTTTGTGTCTTCATTCGTTTCGTCAAAGAGTCGATATCGAATCGAATTTAAATGTACCGAAGCCGTAAACAAACTATGCGAAACTATTAAAACAGCTGTGCTTATATATATAGATGTACATAAGAACGTTCGAAGAAGCAAGTCGGTATCATCTAATTTAGAAGCGCAAAAGGTAATATTCGTCGCGTCGATGGTATATATTATCAGCGGCAGCGGCGCACAAAAATCCACGGTTACGCAATCACGCGGCAGCTCTGGCACATGAAATTTTATCGCGCTTACCGCCTCGTTGCTAGATCGCGACCACATTACAACGTCGACTCGCGCAAACATTTCGAGCTTTTGCTAAACAAGGTAAAAAGTCGAGGCAAATATGCCCGTATAGCATCTCGTTGTAGAAAAGCTACCGTATCGCACGAGGCAACGACAGCCCGGCAATAAACCTTTTATCGCAATCATCATTTTCCATTCGCGCAACAAAAACAAGTACATAAGATATAAGAGCGAACGGATAATAGCTATTATGGCGCTCCAAATGAAAAGGCAGAATCTGAAAGTGAGTGACAGGCCTAGAAGCGGCGGCCGCTTATACGTATATTCGCTACCTATACACACATATATATACATATACATGTATATATCGATGTCAGTGTTCCTTTTCTCCCGCGGCTCCACTCGAGCCGCCGCATACTACGATTGGGCTATTGTGCGGCCGGTCGGCAACGCGCCGCGCGGGAACGGGTTGCAGCTCGTGCATATAGACCAGCTGCAGGGTGGAGGGGGCGCCGGCCGCCAGTAGACCCCCCCGAGTACATCGTCCGCTCGCCACCTGTTCTTTCCCCCAACCCCCCGCGTGCACGCGCGCGCTCCTCTACTTCCTTCAATTATCCAATATAGCTGCGGCGAGCGCTATATATATATACATGTACGTAACGTTCGATAAGGTTATCTATTATTGTACAGCGGGGAGGGGATCTCGTTAGTTTTTTCACGCCACTTTCCGGCGCGACCGATGACGATGATTATTGAATGCCGCTATAGCGCTCGAACGGTTAATCGCATTATCGGATGCGCCGTGCGGCCGCGCGGCCTACATATATACGTATATATAGTTGGTATAAATCTGAATTATATGCCGCCGTTGGATATGTGCGCAGAGGCCGCGAGGTGAGCTTATGTTTGCGCTCGAGCGGCCGAACAATTTGCAACGGGCAAAGTTGGACCGGCGGATATATGCGTCGGAGCAGCGTCCGCTCCAGCCGCCGAGTGCTCCGCAATGCATAAAGTCCATATTTTTTCGGGGCGCGCGAGCTATGGCAAATCGATCGGGCAAATATTTGTCCCCCGCAGTAGTCTCATTAAACTTGGAGAGCCGCTCCGCCATCGGCTCGTCCGCGTGTGCGTATATATAGCTTTCTGCTGGCGCACTGCACCGCGGCGGCTGTTACAATGTAATGCGCTTGTTGGATTAACCGACTGCGACTGCAGCAGATGCAATTTCAAATGATTTTTCGCTTAATTGTCGCTCGGCTGGCTGTTCATTTCGTTGCTGGAGCTGGTGCATTTTTTTAACTTGTTGATATCGCGCGCGAGCTGTGCCGCTGACGACCGGTACGTGCGCGCAATGTGTGGGAAACATAGTGCCGTAGCCCGGGATCAGCTGCGTGGGAGCTCGAAGCCTCGACGTCGCCTCCGGGGATTCGTGTATACCCAACTGCACCGCCTCGACGATCTCTTCTCGAGTGTATATGTGTACACCCGCCGACGCCCAAAGAGTGTAGCGGACCGACTCTCCCATTCCATTGATTTTAAATTCGACCAGCGCCTGGGAAACGAGCTTCCTTCGGCTCTTCTCCTCTTGTTCTCTCTGCGGCCGCCTCGGCTGCACTTGCTCATGCGGCTAAACGCAGGAGCAGTGAACCTGGAACAGCACGATAGCTGCAATCGATGCGTCGATTGGGGTTTGAGCGACGTGGAGTGTGTGTGTGAGAGAGAGAGAGAGCTCAAAACGTAATTATACGATAGTCTCTGTGAGAAAACTGCTTTATATGATGGGTCGAGTGATTGTTGAGGGATTCACAAATTGCCTTTTTCTTATGTACCTATATACTTGAAACTAAACTCATTTGCCTTAAATAGTGATTGATCACTCGCCAACACTTTAAAGTTGACTCGACTTTTAATTGGATACATATAATCGTGTTTATCGATTGACACGAACAAAATGATATTGTATATTTTGATCAAAACGACTTTCCAATTTTTCTCAACAGCTTTTATTCGCTTCTAATGTCATTTTAGAAACAATGATATGGACCACTATGATGATTTCTTAAACAAGTACATGAATTCATCAAGCATTACTATAATATAAGGTACAAAAGTATTACACAAGTATTATGCCAAAAATGAAAAGGTCGATTATTAATAAGAATATGTAAGGTGAATGTCCCAATTTCTACTCACTTAAGCCCTATTTCTACTCACATAGTCTTGCTTTTGTAATAGGTGTTGTATTTACTTCATAATCTTATAATTAGTTCTTTTTAATTGATTAAATATGTCTGTAAATATTTGAATAATTTAGAAATACGTTTGATATTTGTAATAACATAAAAAAGATTAAATGAGTAGAAATAGGGACGTGAGTAGAAATTGGGACATTCACCTTAGTGTTAATTTCATTCATCGTCACTTTTGCTTGCATGGTTTTCATTTAAATAAATAAATGAATATTCTTGTTTGTTCAATTGTTTTCCAAAGCCCTGTAAAACATAAATTCAAAGAAAAATTAGAATTTGTATTACCGTTCACGATGGGAATGGTATAACAGCAACCTGATTAATATTTACCCAAAATAAGCGCGAAATAAGGTACTTTTAAACTCGCGTAAAAAGAAGGTAAACGTATGTGAAAAAATTTTATCAGGCATGGTTTTTGTAGATTTTGAGACGAGCTTTCCAATGGTACATTTCATTTTCCGGAATTTTCCCATTTTCACGGTGAAAATTCAAAAAGAAAACTTTTTCTTCATTTTTCTCAAAGATGGACCAATTTTATCTTTTTTATGTCTATCTAACTCTATTTTTATGTTCTATCAACACTAAAGTAACTAAAAATGCAGAAGTTTCAGGATTTTTAATGAGATATTAAAAAAATGACGAGCAAAATAAAAAAAATAGGTAGCCTGTATATATA
>UELU01126606.1:0-29015 GCA_900490025.1 Megastigmus dorsalis
TGTGAAAGTCTATTGAAATTTTGTAATTATTTAGGGCCATTGTACGATGAGAGAAAATGTTTAATTTTTAAGTGCTTTACAAGTGAGTACACTACACTAATACAGTGTAATAGTTACTTTCAAAATAATTTAATCAGCATGGGATATGTTTGATTGATTTAATCAAAAATGGGATTATAAAGATTAAATCAAGCGAATAAGTGAGCACAAAAAGATTTTATGTTAATCGAGGACTTGATTAGTGACATATGTCAATAAACTTTAATTTGGTACATCTACCGAAAAACAAATTTACCATCAAAATATAACAGGTATTGCATTTGCAGTAATCAGTCTCAAAAATACGCTTAAACGCATACTCGAATCCCTACACTCATCGGATAACAAGTCAAAAATGTACTCATTACCGAATATCCTGCAATTTCGTTCACGTCAGCTCAAGATGAGTTCTCTATTCTTACCGAACCCACTCTATTTTTCTGAAATAACACAAATGCCTTCTAAACTGTATTATACCATCGAACATTGCAAGACTAGCAATGCCAATTCATTCGAGCCAGAATGTAATCATCACGCATACCGTACACTAAAACATCCCTCCCTATTTCATTTTCAATCCTTCAAAATTCATACCGGAGAACCATTCACTCCTACTCCATACATCTACATATACTCAATACGAGCTCGCGGTCTCGAGAACAGTTGTACGTGTCCCGTCCTTCCACTTTATACAGACACACATACACAAGTATACAAACACTCATCTCTCGGCTCTCGCGTTCGGTTGCGTGCGTTCACACACAAACACACGCACAGAGAGAGAGAGAACTACACACGTATAGCCATACTCGACCGAGTCTCTTTCTCGCTTTCGCGTGGGGGCGGAGCGGAGACAGATGGGCGTACGGACGGGAGATCCCTTTGAAGGCTGCCGCGCAGCGGCGCCAGTGTCTAACCCGACGCTCTCTCTCTCTCTCTCCCACTCTCTTTCTTTTGAGAGAGAGAGAGAGAGAGAGAGAGAGCCCTCGGGTCCTCTACCTCTTCGCTGCCGTGTGCTCTAGAGCCTCTATCTACACGTCCAAGGCCCACCGAAAATCCTTCTAGGACGCGAGAGGAACCGCAGATATCTATAGAGTCAGGCATGCGTGTACATTGGGGAGAGTGGGGCGATGTGAGATGCGCGGAACTCGACGAGTGCGGCCTGAATCGTTTAATGGATCGAAGGTTCTATAGAGAGCTGAGAGTTCCGCTGATGGGGTGAATTAGGAAGTAATGAAAACTTGCGGCTCTTTGATGGAATTTTATCGATACAGATGGTTGATTGCAATATCATTTAATACATCAAGTATACTTGCGCGAGTATAGAAAAATGCAGTAGCACCGGTGTGCGTTGTCGATTTTGGTGTTATCAATTAAAACGATCCGTTGAGATTTTCAACTTTAAGAACATAGAATTATCATTATCAAAACGTTAATAGGGAATTTGGTTGTCAATTTCTGTGAACAATGAAAAGGTAAATAATCCGTTCATCACACCCCGCTCTCCCCTAATCCTCACAAGAGACGAGTTAAAGCGTCAGACGATGAAGAAGAGAAAGAGGTGCAAAGGGAGAAGAAGGAGATCTTCCCTTCGCCCGGGGCTCGACTCTACTCTCTCTCTCTCTTTCTCTCCCTCAGCTCTCTATATATACTGCGCTGCTGCTGGTGCTTCTCTCTTATACCGACGTTCTCCTTTTGCCTCATGCGCAACAAGGAGCAGCAAAGGGGCGGCTAAGCGAGAGGCTGCGTGAGCGGAGGGCTAGAGACGAAGGAATTTCCCGCGAGGCTCGCGTGTCCCGGATTTCAGAATAGCCCTTGTGCTCAGAGAGACAGAGAGAAGGAGGAGGAGACCAAGGGAGAGGAGTCGAGAGATTGTATACACATATTTTATTGTTCCAGACACTCGTGATGCGCAAGAGATGCTCTGATTGTTTAATCAAACGCCTGCATCGCGACTCTAATTGAATTAGAAATGATGATTATTGCGCGTGGCTCGAGTTATGCTGTTAGAGTCAAGTGTGGATTATCGAGATGCGTTATAGTTTATGCGTCAACATCTGTCCTGGAAATTGAATGGTTACTTTTATCGGCGCACGTTTTCAAATGATTTCCGAGTACTAATTCAATTCAATACAGTTTATAAAAGTTTATAAAAGACTGGTTCCAAATTAAATTGCATAAGTTAATTAAAGCAAATTTTTTATTCAAACAACGGTACTTAATCTATTCAATGTCAGCAATCATTATGGGTAAACAATTAATTTTTCTATAACCGATTTACGAAGAGTAATTTCAACATAACGAGATGGGTCGTATATGACACAATGATACATACGGTAATATGGCATATGACAAGAGTAATTATACCGAACCACTCTCAACTACGATCATTAGGGATATAAGTACCATCGTCTACCAACTTAAACTAGACAATTGAAAAGAACAAACATGGAGCTATTTCTCATGCAATAAACACTGCGTATTACAATCCCCCTGTAGATATAGTGTCTCAGACAACGAAATCACGCGAAAGTGAAAAAAAGAGCTCTATGGTGAATCTCTCACTCTTATGTCTACCTCTTTGTATATATCGATGAAAGAGAAAGATGCATACACACGCACGCGAGGTTATAACCTGCTACAGCATAATTTAACGGTGATCATCATAACCAGCGATTTACGAATAAGGCATGTAAAAAAACTCGAAGAAGAAAAACTTTTCTGACGACGTATCCCCCCCCGCTATACTGCCGCATTTTTTATCGCGTGCGAACATTCGATATAGACACGGAAAAGAAAGTTTTCGACACTTTTTATATTTTGGGCAAATTCGGTGTATTTCCGCGGGAGCATCCTTTATTCATGCGGTTGCGTGAAAACGACGATAAAGCGTCGTGAGCGAGCAGGAGCACACCGTGTAAAAAAAGAGAGATGATTTTTTTAATTGCAAATAAATATTAGTTGTAATATATATTCGGAAAAAAACGATGTGTGCGCATGAATAAATAAAGTGTTTGAATAGACTGAATTATATTTAATTGAGATTAATGTCAGTTATTATTGAATTTGATCTAATGCAGTGTTGGTTCAAGGTAAAGTTTGAGAAGAAAAACAAGAAGAAGAAGAATATAAGGGCAAAAGAGAGGATTTTTCTTCAAAATCTAGTTCATCAGATCTTCGCCTCCTTGTGGGTCTACCGCTAGACGAAAAAAAGAATTTTAATGATTGCAGCCCAATAATTTTTCATCGAAGGCCATATCAAAGTATCGAAGGGCTATCGATCGCCAGATTTATGGGCGTTACGTTTCAGCTCCACAAATCACTCATCCTCCATCTCGCTACGTTTTCTACTACTAATTTTCGTCTGCTTCTACGCCAAATCTCTCTCGCTCAGATTTTACCAGGAATAGGAAATAGCAAAGCCGAGATAATTTTGAAAGCCACGAACGCTCACCTGCTACACACACACACACACACACACACACACACACACACACACACATACATATATATATTTGAAATGGTTAGCAATGTTAAACATTTATCGTGTATATGGTGTAGGAATCTCGTAAGAATTCGGAATATAACTTAAAATAGAACTTAATAATACAAGCTACCGAATAGGAAGAATTAGCATAACATCATAGTTAGCATGTCAAGATTAGCAGTCCATGTGGTTGAACTACACGAGGGGAAATAAGCGGTAAAGGGCCCATGCCTAATATCGCCATTTTTACTTTCATATCCTATCATTTCGAGCGCTAATTCTGACGTAGTAAGTATAAAGTCATTAGCTCAATTATCCGCGAGATAAAAGCCACGCGGCCACGGCGCTCAACGTGGTTTATCTTTACGTTTTCTATTTACATTTTCGAGAGGTGCACGGGCTGTTTTAGTTTTTCCGGGAAAAAACGAAATGAAAAATCCCGGGTAACGTATACAATCAGCAATAATTATTATTTACAAGTGTAATTGCAGCGGCGCGGCTCGGCATAAGTCCTACTTCGAAATTCTTAGGAAGCCGAGGCAGTTTCATGACGCCCGCAGCTAAGATCTCCGGCGAGAACAACTTTTACCGTGACTAATCGATGCTCATTTTTTCAATAACAATCCTGTTCGCCTTTTTAATTAGCATTTTTTTTTGGTCCGAATTGGTACTGTATACCTTTGCGAGCACTGATATTTTCAATTATTTGCGGTATTATTAATGTATGCGTATAAAAGGAAACTCCATTTCTTTGTACAGCTTCTGAGAAATTTTCCAATTTTTTTTAAAGCGAAGTTTCTATCACTAGCGTATTGTTGAAGGAATGCAAAAAAGTCCTGCTGAAGGTTATTGAATCAATTTTAAAAATTGCTTCCATTCAAAGGATCACTGATTTATAATTGTTGATTATTAAAAAATTCTTTTGAAAATTAATTTCATATGACAAGTTGTTTATTAATAAATACAGCAGTGTTATACATTCCAAGTAACAGTGCACATAATAGATAATTCATTAACATTCATTGTCAGTGTAAAAGTGATAAAAATCCTAGCTATTATTTCAAGTTAAATAATTCAGAAACGGAAGCGATACAAGGTGTGAATCTCGTCCCATAGGCCGAAAAACCAACAGATGCAGGGAATCGAAGAAGCCGGTAAAAAAGTCATCATTGTCGCGTGGCAAAGGCGTGTATCCACGATATATAAACTATCATCCTCTCTCGCGTATAATACACAACTCGGGAGGGCCCAGCCATTACAGGCGCTTAGAACTCCGTAAAACACGGCAAAAGCGAGAGAGAGGCCATTCAATAAACCAAAGCCAAGTGCCCATGCAAGTCAAAAGCTAACGAGGCGAACTCGAAAGGAAAGTCGATCTATACGCCAGATTAGCAAAATACCTCTATACACACACAAACATACACACAGGCGGCGCTCGAATGGCTTTAGCACCCAATAAAAAGCCGCGCAAATGTGCTTTTGATGCAAAAAAAGAGAGCCGCGACTGTGTGTGTGCGTACGTGTGTGGCGTTACGTTTCCTCTCCGCGTCTTCCTCCTTTTTTTCGGAGAGCGATGGAGACTATATAGGAGGTATAAAAGAAAGAAAGAAAGAGAGAACGAGGGGAAAGGTTATAAAAGAGGATGAGCTGCTCGCGCGCGCGCGTGAGCACGCGGCGCTTGGACCCTTTGTAGTTCTCGTTCTTTCTAGTCTCGTTTGTGAAACAAGTCGGCAGGTACCGCCGAAAACAAAGACCGAAAAAGCCGTTCTACTCTCTCTCTCTCTCTCTCTCTTGCTCCCTCTCGTATCTTTCAGCGTCGGAATATTTAAAGAGTTGGGCTTATAATTACTTCCGACCTCTCGAACGACTCTCCACACAGCGCCGGCCGGCAATATAAATCCGAAGTTCGAACGTCTAGCTCTCGTCTTCTCTATCTCTCTCTATCTTTCTCTCTCCTTTCTATACTTTATTCGGGAATCGTATAATACGCGTTACAATGCTTCCACGAAATAAAAACATCATCCTTCGTGAAATTATTCGACATCGTTTTTTGGGAGAAAAGTATAAGGCGTCGGCTTGATTATATACAACGCGAGTGCAATATTTAAAAAATTGGTATGGAATATTGATTTTTTGCCGACGAGGATATTTTTTGATCCGTCAGCTCTCCGCGTCCTCTTTTTTGTATTTCTTTTCGGTGGGGCCCCCCGAACGAAACCTGAAGACATAATTAAGCCGCGAGATCTCATTATGCTATCGTGATATATTACATAATTCCTCGCTATACGCGCCTCTCTCCCTTTTTTCGATTTTAACTCGGTGAGATTTATGGGCTCGTAATAAAGAGTGTGTGAAAATTGTGCCGCGAATGAAATTGGAAATATAGTTATTAGATGCTATAAGCTATAAATAGGAGCTTTTATCAGTTTGAAGGCAGCAAAAAAAAAGGTTGAAGAATATAGAACCTTGTTTGCACCCTCACATACGTATTATAAAATTCTTATATTAAAAATACCGTATTGACTTCTGATCATTGGCTTTACATTCTTTTAACTAAACTGCGTCTGCATCAAGGCTAGAAAATTAATAACTGCTTAAAACCTAATACATCAATTTTCTGAAAGCAATTTGAACTCGTAAACCATGAAAAATCGAGGCACACCTGAAAAATGATTTTTCCAACCCAGAGCGGGCAAGAAAAATCATTATAAAAATCCCCGAGTTCGTCGACACCCCACTGCAGCAGCCTTAGCCACGCACTAAATCAACCTGGAGCGCACAGCCTGAAGAAGATGAAAAATATGCTCTTCGGTCGAGCGCAGAGATAAGGAAGACGAGGCAATATATAGGTGGGCACATACAGGGTCATCCCATTTTCACGCTTCAACTCTCGAAACCCTTTTCCCTAAATTTCGAACCCTTTCTCTCTCTCTCTCTCTCTCACCCTCTCTCTCGGAGGTCTGCGTCAGGCGCCAGGCGCCGTACCTTCACGCCTCCCTCTTCTTTTTTCTCTTCTCGTTCTATACTCTATATATACAGTATCTTTACTATACATTAGGGCGTCTGTCGCCGTGTGAATTATGAGCGAGCCACGCGTAGAGGTGAAATCGCTTTTATTTTTCTCCCTTTTCGTTGTCCCATCGTCGAATTAAAACTTCGATTGCGTTCGTAATTTGGTTTCTTTTTTAGCTTTTCACCTACTCTACATGCAGGTAAAGCTCGATTCTCAGCTTTTGATTTTTTTTACTTTTAGAGATATTAATGGCTCTATTGTGAGTTACGGTTAATCAGTCTTATACCCATCAAAAACCTATGATTTTAAACTAAACAAATTAGTTATTTAAAGATATTCAATTAATACGCTCATCTGACGCTGTATTAATTATCACTGAATTTCACAATAAAAATATATTTATTATATATTTAAACATATGTATATTTAAATTTATTACATTTTTGAAAAATAATATTAATAATAAATCGGTCTATGCAGTACGAAAGCACAAATGCAACTAATTTTCACAGATTGGCAAAATATAGCCACATATCCTAAGCTACTCTTCGCTAAAATAGTCGAAACACCTATCTTATTTTACAGCTTTACTCGGAAGCAGCGAAGAAAACTAAAATGTTCGCATAAAGATAAATTAGCGGGCCCATTAATAAAGCGTCAAAAATTGCGCAAAACCACTCTAAAATGTATCGACGTGAAAGTGTACTTAATGCGATACTCATCTCCCCTAGCCGATCTTTTTCTCATTTCTCGCAAGTCACCGACGAATAATTTATAACCCCAGCGAAGGATCAGCTAAACGACCTGTCCGAGTTGACCAAACTCCGAGCTAATTTCATTTAACGCCTTGGCCTCGCCGTTCCTTTAAGTACTTTAGAGCTAGAGGATGATTTACAGTGGTATAGATTTCACCCCTTTCTATTACCATTTCCGCTTTCGCAATCGCAATACTCTCGACTCTCCCATAGACGTTTATGTATGCCCTTCTATCCCTTTCTTTTGTCCTACAAAAAATAGGTTTACTCTTTGGTCGGGTAATAACTGTTTATTGGTTGTGTAAACGGCTCAATGCTACGAATTCTTTTGTTTCCTTTTCATAATACTTTACACAAAGAGTTTTTTATTACTTTTGACACACTTTTTTTACTTTTCTTACCGCATGAAATGAAAATAGTTGCATCAGAGTTTCGTGTCGACTAATCACGCGGATCAATAAAATTTATAGCAGCTTTTAAGCTTGGATTACTATAAAGTGTCAAAAATCGCACTCGCAGAAAATATAAGCGATCTTTGGTTGATTTATTACGAGCCAAAATTAGCATTGCAAAATCAGCGGTATTAAGTTTTACAGCTTTTATTTGCATTTTTCGCACAAATTGCACAGTTTCAAAAATCAGGAGCTTCCATTTCCATACGGTTCGAAGAATATCCGCGGACATAAACACATACGAGTGTTAAGTATCGCGGATGAAACGGCGGCAGTAGTGGCGGCGCTTGGCGTCCCTCCACCTCGTTCTCTTTCGTTTTAGGCAGAACTCAACCAGAGAAAAAAAAGGCGGAGCCAGCAGCAGCAGCCAAAGAAAGAGAAAGAGAAGAAGGATCGTTTCTTTCGCCACGGCACTGAAAGTAATTCGATGGCCTCGTTAATGTCTGGTTTTATTGATTTGGGTCAAGCGTAAATCCAAGATTATGCCTTTTAGTGTCAGGCGAAACGTGCCATAGGCTATGCGTAATGTGAATCTTTGATCTACCTACCGCATATTACACTATATTCAATGTATAAAAGTTTGTGGATAGGGGATTTTTCGTGAGCGGACATTAGTTACGCGACAAGTTTTGTAATCTTGATGAACTGTAAACACGCGGAAGGTGTTAATGGCCGGCTGTTATTGTGTAGCCGTGAACGTAAACAGCATCAGCGTTTTCCATACAAATTAGGCCAGTTCCTCCTTTTCTGTTTATAGGCTAGGTTTTCATTTATAGAACGGGGTTATCAGCCGGTGATATTACGGAGCGGATCTCGAATAAAAGAGTTATAATAAAAGGATGTGTATGAAAACGACACAGCCGGTGGTCAATAAAATTCATTGATTTGAAGTTCAAACAATTTTAGTCATACGCAATGAGAAATTAAGTATGTTTGTATTTTATTAAAGTGGACGCTACAAAAAGCGGGAGTAAAATCACTTTTCTGTGGGTCCAGCGAAGGCATGGTATATATACCAATGGTATATATACACTGTACTCTCTAAATTTGAATATGTGTAATCTTGTCTATCATAATAGAAAAATGCATATCCATATATTTTTCAGTGAAATTTTTTAATTTCGCATATATTTCCAAACTTCACTGAGAAATATGTGTATATTATATACATTTTTCGTAGACGAGATTTTACATAATTTAGAGATTAGGTGAAATTTTAAATTCCATTTTCTGATGGATTTCAACATAATTTTGGTTCATGAGTTGAAAAATAGGTGTCTTTCAAAAATGTGCCCGAAAAATTTCTTTTTATATGGTAAATAAGGTACATATCGTCGGTTTAGTGGAGAAAGGACATATCTTTTGAGTTTTGAAAAGGACCTATCTGAAATTTAAATTTGGGAAAGGGCCTATCTGGCGAGCATATATTTTCGTTTTAATTTTAAATCGGTAGCAATGACAGGAAGAATTAAAATTACATATAAATAATTTTTTTCCATTGCTACCGACTTAAAATTAAAACGAAAATATATGCTCGTCACATAGGCCCTTTTCCAAATTGAAATTTCAGACGTGCCCTTTTTCCACCGGACCGACAGTATAGTCACTTCAATCTATATTATCGAGGTCTCAGTACAAATTTTCCTCAATTGTAAGGGCAAAAAATTCTTGACATCAACAAGCCATCTTTTTAAGTTTTTTTTTCCAACGGTGTGAATAAAGTTTTATATATAACCATCTTAACTAATTATATCTATCATAAGTGCAAACTGTGTGACGTTTTGTTTAGGTTAACTTCAGCGCCGTTAAATATGCTGTTTTCATTCTTCGTCGATGCTGAAAGGGTAGGGAGCGCTCTTCTATATCGACGGTTGAAAGTCATGTCGATTAGTCGATTCAACTAAAACATATAATTACGTTAAATCTGCGCAATTTTTATTTTTCTTCATAAATATTCACAACTAGAAAATTTTGCGCACCATCAAGGTAAAATTTGACAAGGCATATCGTAATAATTTAGTGAGAATTCATTAAAAAATTCCCTAATATGCATGTTATCCCCGAATCACTTTTTACTGTCTGGGTAAATTTAATACGAAAATTCTCTGCGCGAGTGTGTGGACATATGTGTTCGTGTATTTGAACGAAGATGTGCATGAATTAAAGTATTTTTACTGAGAAAAAAATATAAATGAGCTTTATTACGATTAGGATTAGGGCAACTATTTTTTTTTTTACATAAAATGGCATATTATTTTTCGACAACACAGAGCCACTTTTTAACCCGTTAGTACTGTAGAGGTCCTGCAGGGGAAAAATCAGTGAAATATCAATGATTCTCAGTAGTATACTTATAACTGAATAATCAGTGAATTTCACTGATTGACAGTCATCTTCAACGATATCTTAAATGCTTGATTAAAAAAAAAATTCTCTTTAAGACCGTATGGATCCCCCAGGACCCACTTACAGGAAAGTAGTACTTGACACTTTTGAAAAAAAAAAACTAATAAATGATTGATTTTAGTTGAAGCACTTACAATTATAATATGAAAAAAAGTAATTTTTTTCCCTGGAAAGGGGTCTCGGATTTAATGGGTTAACAGTATTGGTATCTATCGGTAAAACAGGTTACTTCAACATTCCCTTAAGAATACGTCATATGCTCGTGTCTAATGTTAATGATATAACAGCTTAATTTTTACTTTACTTTAAGTATTTACGTACGTAAAGGTTTGATGTTTCATTAAATGTAATAAACCATGGGTTGACTTTTTCGTTAACGAGATTAGGGAGTTAATTTTAATCGTGAGATTTAAATACGTGGAATCAGTTTTTGATCAGAAAAGGAACCAATATTATAGATCGAAATTTAGAATTGCATGGAATAGAAAGTTTCAAATAGTAATAAATACATTCGGAAAACCGGAAGACGATCCACTCGGTATGGATCTGTTTCTTCAGCAAGCTAAAAGAGCTGATAGCACTACAACAGTTACCGAAATAATACGGAAAGTTGAATGCGAGCCAAGAAAAAATGATCGGTGCAAGAGAAGGCAGTTTAACACTACAATTTTTGTGTAAAATTAAATTTTAGCTACAGTTAGATAATTACGTATCTGCATGCTTAAATATTTTTACCTAAAATATGTAAGTACGACAGTGAAAATTCAACGTACTTAACTTTTTTATCAAATTTATCGTTATTGATAAGATTGTACATACTACAATTAGTAGAAAGCTAATTATAACATTTTATCTATTATAATATAGTATTATGTTCTATAGAAGTAACATAAATTGTACAACAAAGAAAACTTAATAAACTTTATAAAATAATCTTCTTATATATATAATACCCATAATTTACTCAAGAAAAAGATTTAATATTCTCTAAAATATACATACATTTAAATTATACATGTTTGACTTATGTGAATAAACTAAATACCGTTGTCATTTGCACGAAAAATTTGAGGAAACCAATGATTTGGAAGCGGTTTTTACGAGATATGTAACATAGAAATTTTTATAGAAAAATGTAGTTCTTTTTTCTCTTTGAAATATTAATATTTTTGATCAACGTAACAAAAATCTTCATAATATGAGACTGTCCCTTGCTTACTATGGAACATAGAAAGTTTTGCTTCAACTAGAGTAAATTTTGCAAAAGCTTTTTCTCCGTTTGGTTGAAAAGATTAAGGTAAATTATTTCAATATTAATTAGAATATTTATTTTTTTCAAAATGAATAACATTACTTTAATTTAATTTATCGTATAACCTATTAATTCTCATAGTCTATGAGTGTTTCTATCATGCACAATAATTGAGATTTTTGAATATCTATTATTTGCATGAACAATTGACATATAAATTGTTTTTTGGCACTGGGAAAATGTCAAAGAGTATAAATTCAGATGCGTTATCGAAATCGCCATGCTAATCAAACCGCATCTCACCTGCTTGAGTTTAAATATCTGTATAAAGATTCAATATATTTCTCTATCAGTGTATTAAGAAAAATTCATTTGTTTACATTTAAATCTGGTGTTTTAATAATTTATACTCTCCAATTACTAACATAGAATTTATTTTCAACAAACATAGGGAAAACCTAGATAACAGGTAATTCATGGAAAAGCGGCCGAGGGATGATTTGTCGTACTCTGATCCAAGTAAGAAATTAGATAGAGATAGTCGGTAATCCTAGCCACTATAAGTGAGACTTTTCCGTACTTAAGACTTATATGGGACAGTATGGTAATAATCAGACCAAATTGTAATATATCAATTTGAACTTTTCCCAGCTCGGTATAATTCCATTTTCTTTAATATAATATATAATCTATGTGAAGTAACTGTAACATACAGCATTGAATTTAAAATGAAGTACTTATAGTAAAGCGCGTTCGTAATTCTGCCCTCTTTTATTGACTAAATTTAATTTTGTCAAACTTATTTTCCCTATACATACGCTTCATAACCTTAGAGCGCAGAGAATGATACCAATATTACAAACAAGAGACGGGCATCTACTACAAAAGACAGTACAAAACAGATTCATCAGTACCTTCGATTTTCAGCGAAAGCTTTCTTTTGAAATTCCCCTTCACTCAACCAAAATCAATTTCAATAAACCTTTACGCGCCACGCAAAAAAAATCTCCCGTGACAACCTAACAAGTCCATCGGACACAGTCTCAGCCGCACATCAACTCGTCACACTCTTTCTCCCTCGATTTTCACATCCAAAAAAAATCCTCTCCCCACCTCCCTACACTAATGCAATACCGCAGCGCATCCTCGTAAACGTATTCAGAAGCACCAGGGAAGAAAAATATACAAGAGAGTCTGCATACGTGTGTGTCGGGCCTTATTTGCGTTTTTCGTGAAGCGATTAATTGCCCCGCAGCATCGGCGAGCGGCAGCAGCAGCAGCAGCAGCAGCAGCAGCAGCAGAAGCAGCTTGCGATTTTATCGGGTATATATACGGTCGCGCCGGCGCGTATATAACCCCGGGCGTAGTCCTCTCTCTCTCTCTCTCTCTCTTCTGCGGCCGTCATCTCTAATGGCAGAGAGACGCGAAATCAAAAGGACCAAGACGAGTCGACGCGGTAGCGGATCTCTCTTTCTTTCTCTCTCCCTCTCTGCTCTCTCCCTTCTTCCACATCTGGAAAGAAAGAGAGGCTGACGCTTTCTTGCCGCTGCCGCCGCCGCTGCCGTTGTTGCTGCTGCTGCCGAGACTGCTGCTGCCCTCGACTCTCTGCCGCCGCCATCATTACCCGGCATGACAAAGCGCCTGTACACTTCTTTTTCGTTGTGCGCATTCGTGTGTGTATGAGTGTGTGTGTGTGTGAGTGTGTGGATGCGAGTGTGTTTTTTTAGTCAAAGCCACGGCCGCCTATTCTTACACCTACTTTTCACACGCTCTTCTTCTTCTCCTGCCAATGGCTTCGAGTTGTACGTACTGCTTTTGGTGATACACGTCAAGGTTTCGTTGTATCGGTGCTTTTGATTGGTTCAATGTCTTCATTACTCTTCATTGCTTTTGACGGCTCGGGTTGATTCGGTAACGGGATCGATAGATTCGGACGATACAAGACTAGTTGGTTGCGATTTTTATACGAGATTCTCAGGATCGAATCGGGTATCGAGATTGCAATGGTCGCGCATGCAAAGAATGGCGATAATTTTCATTTCGCGATTGAAGTTCGCCGATGATGCTTTCGTTCGCTTTTTTCTCATCTTAATGTACAATCTATACATTCGAACAAAAAAAATCTTAAAATATTTATCTCAATTTCGCCCCAACTCCAAGTAACTCACATGGAAAAAATATCGATCGCGCACAAAAAGCAATTGCCACCTGAGGGAAACCTATATATATAAATACAAGCCTAACATTGCCTTTAGACTTTTTTTCGTCGCATTCAATCAGTAACCGTTATACGTGCTCGTACAAGAAAGTTCCTCTTTCGACACAGTGGCAATTAAAAATCGATGCTTGCGCAGCTTCCGAAAAAATTTCCATAATCTCCAAGCCCTCCATCCGTATCGAGTATATTATATACAAGAAAAAAACAAGTGGATCTCCGGCAGCGATTATAGCCCAGGAGAGAGAGGAACTGAATGAACGAGGAAAAGGAATGAATGAACGTAGAACACGCGGCGGGAAAACGCGGCTCACCACGTGAGTGTTGAAAAAAACCTGTATTTACGCGGCTCTCGGCCTAATTGATCCCCGCGTCTGTCCTAATACACCTGTGCACCACTCGGCGAGGCGACAGTGCGCCGCCGATGGTCTTTCTTTCACTCGACGTCTCCCTCTTCCCTTTGTCTGTCCTTTCGAGAAACGTTATAATCTTAATGCGCTTCTTTCTCTCTCTCTCTCGGATGACTACGGACTACTTTTCGGAGTTGTCCATTCAGAGCGTGTAAGGATAAAAAACTCGAGCGCGCGTAGATTATTAAAGGTAAAAAGGACCCGTGTGATTCGGCTTATGTGTGTGGGTTTTTTATCTTTATGTCCGATGAGACGAACTATCGACGCGTAAGTTGCGAGAATGAAACGTTGATTCGTGGGAGACTGCTTTCTTTGGTTCCCGTGCTCTTTTTTTTTGTGTGATTTCAGTGCGAATCGAGTTGTTGATTTATTGCGCTTGGACCGATGGATTTGCAGATTTTTGATGATTTTATTTATAGTCCCATTAGAGATTGAATGTAATGTACTTTCAGTATCGTGTTACTGAATAATATTGTAATTTAGAATGAATGTACAACAAATTATATTATAAACATAAACATCCTGTACGAATTTTTCAGTTTCATCAACCAAGATTAATTTGCGATTCAGCAGTGAATGTGTAAATAAATGTGTTACAGGAAACGGGAAATTAAAGAGTGTATTAAAATGAAAGCTGGATATAAACGATGATACAATTATAAATAAACGCCTAATTTGATGTCTAATTAAGGAACAAAACCGTTTTAAAAATATTGAATAACAAATACATTCTCACGATTAATTTTTATAACTTGATTATAAGCTGCACTTACGATTTTTACATAATTGTTCGTAGCGGACTAACTGTATCATCTCTCATAGAAATAATTCTCGCATTCAGCACTGGTATAAAGCCGATCGATTTATCGTAATTTAGCCCCGTTATAAAAAAAAATCGCTCCGTATTACTCCACTTGCAGTTTTAATTCGATTCCACTTTACCTGCATAAATCGTCCCCGACAATGAGAAGTCATTAAAAGCCATACCGCAAATTATCTCCCAGTCCGCATACATATATTAATAAAACAGAACCCGCAATCGCTCAAAAGTTCACGCGGATTAATTAAAATCTCTCGATTAAAGTTCACGCGGCCTCTATACGAATCCGAGTCTTCGATGCGAAAAGGGAATGTATATACGGAAAGCCCTCTCCCCCATCAACATCGCCTGCGTACACACTTGGCGAATCAGATCGACGATTCGCGCTCTGTAGTCTTATCGCGTGTCGAATTAAACGCTTCACGGTGCTCACTGATCGTATTGTACACTTTGTACCCACACACACACACACACATGTATATGAGCCATTATAAACGTACACATGGAATGGTCTACATGTATATACCAGAAGCGCCAACAAGTTGGCCGGTAATAATTCGCCGATCGGGCAAAAGTCCCGCGCCGCTGCCGCCGCCGCGCTATTCATCGCATGCCGCAAATTGGATCAAATATTTACGCAATTGGCATGATGATAACCGCATTACGTGATTATGCGCGCTCGTTACGCGTTCACCCCATTGCCCTCGTCGGACCTCTTGTATGTATGTATCCATTCTCTCTCTCTCTCTCTCTCTCTCTCTCTCTCTCTCTGCTGGCTTCGCGGGCAAACGGCGAATCAGGGTTATTAAACGAGCGTCGGGACCACATTGTTGTGTGTCGTCGCATCGATACGCGTCGCACTGACTGCACTTCCGTCGCAACGAGCTTCTCTCTCTTTTTTTTCTGCGTATGTGTGGTGTATAGCGGCCTTGGCTGTGTTTTTCTTTTTTTTTTCTCCTTTTTTTTTCATGGAATCTGTGCCGTTCACTGCGTATGGATATTTCAAATCGATGGGTATACGACATTATTGCGCCGTTAGGTTCCGCGATCGTTGCCTCCATCCTTTACCGCGAATTCGAGTTTGTCATTTATGACTAACGAGAATTTGACGTTCTGATATTTTTCGCATATCTATTGGTATATAGAATCGTTGCGTATTTCTTTATCGCTATTTTTGCGTAAACACGATGCATTACGCTTTTGCGTGGAGGATTTTCAGCCAAGATCCGCAAAAATACCTGCAAATAAGAGAGCACTATGTCGAGCGGGTATAATTATAAAAATCAATTGTTAACTTTGGGAAGTGATTTTACGGGCCGCGGCCTCCTGGTACCTGCCAATTTCCGCGGATAAAGAAAACACATTTGCCGCGCTTTAAGGGCTGTTTTTATTAAAATATCAAAATTAAATACCGTAAGCATAATCATAGGAGGTAATCATAGGCTTGGGGTTCAGTGGAGCTGAGCTGCAGTCGGGTCTCCAGTCGCTTGTACATACACTCTCGTATCTATATATACACGCCCGCGTACAGTACCTTATGATGGATTTTATGACCGCGTAAATGAATTCATTTTTCGGCGACTCGACTCTTTTTATTCCCTCGCCGCTGTTGCTGCTGCTGATGCTGTGTATGTGTTTGTGTAGGTACACCCGCGTTTTTTTTCTCTATATATCGCCGCGCGCAAAACAAAATAAAAAGAAAGCATTAAAACGGTACCGCGCGCGCGCGCCGGCAATAAAAGTAATTGTTGAAAAATAGTTGCGAATGGAAAAATGCGCGGCCCGCCGGTTTATTAACGAAAGTTCTTTGGGTGTATAGGTTGCACAAGCCGCGCGGATAATATTTGCAAACGCGCGCGAGGACTGCTGATAAAGAATTTTGCGTATTTACGTTATGAAATATTCTTGGAAATAGATTATATATATATACATGTTCTTTTTGTTCGACGTTGCATATGTGCATTTTTATTGAAATTTTACGCTTCGAAATTGGATGCTATGATTATATATTAACTTGAAATCGAGATGATATGTCGATGTTTCAGAAGTTTTTACTTGAAGAAAATATTCTCCGTCGATAATTCGTTATTATTATAAAAATTAGCTCTGAAAAAGATAAAAATATCTTTTTATATCCTTTTTCAATCGTAATTTTCTTTCTTGATTTTTCCAGCCACACTTCAACCTATCTCTTATGTATCTCAAGCCCCAAATAGAAAAGCATCAGTGCAGCGCGAAAATACGGGCAACAATGATTTTCAAACTTTTTTCCCAGGGCCATCGGCATACGTCGACAAGGACAACAGAACGCGATGCGCATTATAACCCATCAAAAACCTCTACAGTATATAGACTTTATCGCGATGTCATGGAAATACCTCGCGCGTTTACACATTCACAGGTCTGCCGGCTAAAAGTGCAGAAAACACGCGAAATCCATAAAGAGCACGATGCTTATCGGGCCGCTAGCGCGTTATCAAAGAAGCGAATATTTACAGGTGCGAAGGACGCGAGCTACAATTTTAAAGGAAAATTTTCCATTTTGCAGTACTAGGATGGAATAAGCTCGTTAAAAATGTCGCGAAATGGCGGGGGTGGCGAGCAAATTATTCGCGCTAAAAGCTACTCGCGTTCGTTTTTCCGATATGGGCATATACGCGAGTCGAATTTTAGTGACCTGTTTACTTGGATTATCTCGATCGGATATCGACTGTGGAAAAAGTCGAAAGCTTGACTTTGACGTGCTTTTCTCCTTCCGTTCCTATACAAGCGAGAATAGCTCATAGTCTTATAGCTTATATCGTAAAAAATGAATTTTCTTACGAATATTGATAATACGTATTTTAATTGGACATTGATTCCACATAAATTCAAACTGTAAACGATTCTGGTCATATTTGCCATTAAAACAACAGTTAATTTTTATTCAAGTTTTTTTCAATTCCAAATCAGAATAGTTTATCACACTAAGATTTGTACAAAGATACATTATTGTATATTTATCAAGATTTGTAAGAATATTCTCACACTTGTTATATATACAATCGTAATTGCATTGTCGGTCGAAATTCAATAAGAACTGAAACTCGCGTAAGAGCACGCTTCCCTTAATACCAACTAGAATCCGCATAAGTTACAAAGAAATCTGCCTAACAAACAATGTCGTTCTCCAAATTAACATCCAGCGTTCACTCGCGCATCGAAACAAACCGTAAAACAGTCCACGCAGCGAAATGATAAAGCAACTCTCTACATCTCGCGAAACTCATTGCGCTCCTTCGCAGTCTTTCCCTTTTTACACGGCCAGCAAATGAAAAATTCATAAGAACATAGTGTGCGTTTTTTTCCCCTCTCCCCACGTCACGGATTTCTTTCCTTTGGATCTATACAAGATCTCTCGCGCACACACATACACACACATACACACACGCACGCGCGCACACATGTACATCCCGATACACGCGTTCTCCGATCACTCATTTCTTGCTCGTCATCCTCTCTCTCTCTCTCTCTCTCTCTCTCTCTCTCTCTCTCTCTCTCTCTTCTTCTTCAGTTAATTGCAACGCGTGCACGCGGTATTATACACGAAAGTGCACACGTATATATAATGCATCCCGCGCGAGGAAAAACTCTTGCACGAGTGCCCGAGGCGATTCCATGTAGCTTAGCCACTGCCGAGCGAACTTCAGAGAAAAAGAAAAGATGATGTGGAAGAAGAGCAAGAGAAAAAAAAACACGGAGGAATAAAGAAGTCGCGTGCATGTGCGCGCGTATGTGCAGCTACGTGTGACGGAAAAATGTGGAATGATTGAAACGGGTATAAGCCTTAGGAAAATTGTGATGAGGCTTTGAACAAATCTTTTAGAATCTATTCAATAATGAAGAATATTCAATGGTGCGAGACATCGATTTTTGTAATGATCCACTAATGTATATAAACTAATGAAAACTCCTTGATTAAATGCAGTCACACAACCCCTGTATGTAAATGTGAGACCGCCAACGAAGACATATAAACCACGTTTTGCGCCAATGTCCGCGTTACGATGAAGAAAGAGTTGAATTTATTCAATCTTTAAGAAAATCCTCTCTATATATTTACCTTTGAATGCAGCTTCATTGATTGGCGAACCAAACATCAAAGCCTGTCAATGTCTATTTACATTTCTAAGCAAATGTATAATCATCGCTTATAGCGCAAATCAATTACTTTATACAAGAACAAATTTAATATAATCTTCATTTGTTGATTTAATATAAACTATCTTTGTAATTTTATAGCATAATAAACAATCTGAGGCGTAAAATGCTTAACTTAAAAAACAAAAAGGAAGAGCTTGGATTCAATCTAAAATTTATTAGAAATGAAATTTTTCGTTATCGACACCCTCGCCATTTCGACATTCAGCATCGGGAAAACGCATTAGAGCTCGTACAGAACTTGGCCGTCGTCGCGACGCTCAATTATGTAACATCGGCGCGCGAACTCCTTCACAGATAGAAAAAAAAGAGTGAGAGAGAGAAAGAGAGAAATAGAGACGCACATACATGCGCATATACACGTACATACGGAGACACACACGGAGAGGCGTTACGTGCGGTTTCCGTAAAATTGCTACATGCGCGAGAGCGAGAGAGACTCTTTCTCTCTCTCTGAGGCACGGGTTTCTCGCGGCTGCCTCTTTTATGACACGGACTTTTCCGCGAATTCTCAAAATTGCGCCGGTGGTGAACGTATGTACGTACGTACACACACACATACACACACACACACGCACATACACAAGCACACACACATGTATATATGTACATGTCCGTACGTATGGACAAAACTCGCGCGCTCCCGCGATGTGAAAGGAATAATAATTGGCGAGCTCTTGCGAGCTGGCTGCACACACATACACACGTATGCAAGCGTATGTGTTAGAGAGAGAGAGAGAGAGAAGTGCAGTAAGGGACAGACCGAATGGTTCCTGGAAAATTTTAACGACCGCGCGCTCGCTGCTATATACTCGCCTCTCGTGGTACACACCGGCCGCTGCCGTCGCCGCCGTAGTAGCGATCGTTACTCTATATGCACTCGCCTCCATGTATATACGCGTGTATAAGTGCACACACAAAAGAGTCCGTGTGTGCATGCATGCATGCGCGGTTTAAAAAATTTTTCAGGTTTGCCCTGGGCTCCGTGCACGGACGACGCGTGTGTATATATGGGGCATCTGACGTCGTTTTGCTGGAAGGGTTGGACGAGTGCGCGACATTTTTGCGCCGTTTCGCTCTTGCCTTCTCGCTGTGGTATATAGTGTGGCACTCTTTTTTCTCCTTTTTTTTTTTGTTGAACGACGATGAAATGGTCTGCGAGTTTACTTATTTATGGATTTTAATAGTCGAAAGCGAGGGGGATGGGGGGTCTTTACGAGGACTGCGCGTGTGTTTTGCCTTTATTGAAATTGTGGATGGGTAACGATGTGGGATATACCATATATATATTTATAAATGCGTGTGTTTTAAATGGATCGTTCGAAGGTATATATACACGTATCTTTATGTAGATTGATAAATGATTTCTTTTTATGGAGAAGGCAGTTTGCGAAAAAGTGTAATAAAAAAAAAATAGAAATCTCGAAAAAGTGTTACAGTGCTCTGGATAATATTGTAGACAAAAACGGTATAGAGAAAAATTAAAAAAAAAAAAGAGTGAGAATTTCGTACCGTTCAAAGCCGAGTGTATATATGTGCACTAAAAAGATAGTAGTGGTGTGACTCGCGCTAGAAATGATCTTGAATAAAACCATAAAAGGAAATCGCTTTGATTCCATTTAATTTCACTCGCTAATAGAAATATCTGTCGTAGACGCGCATCATTTTCAAACAAACATGCTGTCCTTCATTGAAATTTGCTTCATCTACGCGATACATTTATTCTACTATTACACAATTAAAATAACATATATGTCTCTGATGTAAGGGATGGAATAATACAGTCGGCACGCGGCGCGCCACTGAATCTACGCAAGAATAAAATTAACCGGGCAGTTAAAAGAATCGGCAGCAAAATAATACCGTTACAACATAGCGCAGCAGTAGAGGCGAAAAGAATTCCCCGTCCAAAAAAGAATTGTTTGAAATTTCGCTAAAAATTCAGTATCCTACTTTGCGACATATATTCCTAGAATCGATTTGAGAAATTACGAGGTTTTACCAGTGCTGCAGCTCGGCAGAAATGCTGCTCCATGTGTGCGTCTGTATATATATGCATGTGCTTTGAAATTCAGTAGTAACATTTAAAATATCTTTCTCTCTCTCGTGCTCTCTGTGTCTCTCGCGAGCTGTGCAGCCGCCACCGCCGCCGCGCGTTCTGTAATTGTTAGGATTTTACTGGCTCTATGGCGAACTCCATTTTATTATGTAATGCGCGCGGCAGCGCGGGTTATACACAAGCCACGAGGCAAGCGAGCGCGGAATATTGGCAATAAAAGAAAAATCCGTTGGTGCAGCTGCTGCTGCTGCCAGAGAATGCGCCTTTGGAAAAATTTGTTTTCGAATGTCTCTGCTCGCTGAGCGCGAGCGTTTCTCCCGATGATCATTATGGGAGGCTTTTTTATTGTCTCTCTCTCTTTCTCTCTCTCTCGCGCGCGCACTCAGCTTGTGTTTCTTTACGATTTTTCGGGGAATCGCAGTTATTCTATATATGCGCGTGCGTCCGGCGGGTATGCAAAGAGTGTGTACTTTAAAATTTAGATGCGATCCCAAGCTACCGCGTATAAGAATGTTTCGACGATTGGCAAACCTTTTTTTTCTTTTAGTGTCTCTATAAAAATTGTCTCTAACGCCACGAGGAGAAAGCTATGTGGTAGAAGTAGGAGAAAAAAAGCGTTGCATCTCGCGGATTTTTTAAATTTTTTACCCCTGGATTACCAGGTCGTCAATTCGCTCGGTGTGCTTGTGAAATCGGACGCGCAAAGCTGCGAGTCGTGGAGCATTGTAACGAATCTTTTATTGCGGATTGAATTAATTTATTTACGATAGATGATTACTCGTTCGTGGAAGTATATGAAATCTCACTTTTTCTTGACTTAATTATTACTACAACTAAAGATTGTTTCGTGGAAATTCCCAATTTTCAAAATTATAATGTTTTGAACAACAGCACAAAAAGAATTGAACGGTTTATTCGAAAAGTTTATGAAACGACTGCCAGATGTTAAATATAATATATTTAGAATCTAAATTTAAAAACTATTTCCAGATACCCAATTCACTGTGTATAGTAAATTAAAATTTATATATCGCTACATCAATCTGCGTGTAATCTTAGAAAATCTGAGCTAATTCTGAATCGAATAAAATGTTTTTAAAATACATTTCTTACTGAGCACTCAATGAATATATTGAACAAAAAAATTATTCTAAATTCATCATTTAAACACAAACTGTCATTCTTACGAAAAACCAACCGAGTCACATAATATTTAATTGCGCAACACCGCCAAATAAGCCAGTTAAACAAAAAAAAGCCCTGCGCATAATTGTACACATCCTTGCGCAAGTAAAAAGAAAAAATGCACAAGATCGTGTTTGTTTCTTGCATGCGCCGCTTCATAAATCTCGTTAGTTAATAAATGTAAGAGAGAGAGAGAGAGAGAGAGAGAAAAAGAACGCTCGGCACTCGGCCACATATAATAATGACAATGTAGAAATAAGAAAGAAAAAAAAGCTTAACCGCACTATCGGGTGTATACACACACACATACAATAGACGAAGGCATCGGCAGCAAATCTAAAACGCTTCGATAGAGAAGTTAACGTGCTCGGTCAAACGCGAAACGATCTTCGATTGCATCTTTGAGGTATTTGGGTCAGCGTGGCAGGAGAGCTAGCGGCGTGTGCAGGAGAGCAAGCGAGAAAGAGAGAGAGAGAGAGCGGTGTTTGCCCCCGGTACCGCACATAATGAATTAAAATTGCCGGTCGGACGGTCGAGGCGACGACGTAAACACAAAGGGTTCTTGCCTTAAACACCAGAATTATTGTAATTACAACAATTTATTGTTCCGCGGAGAGCAGCGCTCTCGAGTTGGGAATGGAGCTGTGGTTGCGTGGTGGCTGGTGGTGGGGGATTGACGAGAAAATCGTTAGGCTGTTATGACTGCTGGCGACATCTGCTGGCCCTTGCTCAAGGTGCCAACATCACCGATGCTTATGGACTACGCTTCTACTCGTGTGGTAATTTATGCTACGGTAATCTGTGGTGATATATATGTTATCTTCAAAAAATATACGCTGGGAATTTTGCATTATACGTATGCGATGGTATAGATGTCTCCCATAATTGGGCCTATTATTTTCTGGTGATGGAGATTTACCTTGAGTAGTAACAGACGGTAAAACAAGATATATTATTTATGAGATACCTACTGTTGGTGACAGGCTAATTAAATTTTTGATAAGTTTCGGTGAATTACTTCTTCGGAAGTTACCAGAGGGCATTACTAATTACTATCAAATAATTTTAGTTTATCTGCAATCTATACACGTTGTTTTTATTTTGAAATGGTATTTTATATTGTCAATATGTATGCTTTTCATCATAATGATTCGTTATGAATTTAAACATGGCACTTGTTCAAATGAAATTAAAGGTATATTATTTTTTTAAACAATTAAGTTTTAGCAATAATTAAATTAAAGAATAAGGATTGAAATAAAGTCTCTCTGTAATATTTTATAGTTTTTTTTTATAAAGATTCTTTTTATTTTCCAGTTTCTTTATTTTTTTCCATCACCATACATTAAATACAATGTTATTTCATCCATGTTTACATAAATAAGAAACGAATTAAAGATAAACCATTGTTAAGTCTGAGGATCGTTTGTTCTTTTATCTCGTGACCATAGATCATTGTTGAAACTAAAACATTCAAAATGCAAATCAATGTTATGAGCACATTTTGTAAATTTAATAAATATGAAAGAACTCACTCATCTGTCACACTGTAAAGAGGATCATGACTGTAACCTGCTAAGGTTCGCCATAATTCTGGAGGTCCCTCAATTGCCAGTGGAAAGTGCTGCCAAGCCCATGTATCGCTTTCTTTTATAACGTTGAATGCAAAGTAAAGTGGAAGATAAATAAATTTTATTAGCAACTAATGTCTACACAAATATAAATTTAATGATTGTACCATCGTTGCAATATTTATAAAACAACCTAATAATTACAAGAATATTCGACTTAATCAAGATAAATTTGTATAGATCATAGCTAGAATACTATATAATCTAGAATACTAGACTCTAAGATCAACAAAAATCTAGGCATATCAAAATTAATTTATCATCCTTATACAGAAAGTATATACAATCTGGTTTTTGGAAATTATATTTAAGTCTAAACTTTTTAAATTAAACCCCTTTTTAAAAAAATTATGTTTAAATAAAATTTATGACATTAACAAAGATTGTTTTCTACTACAAACTATTAATTAATTTGATAATATTAAAATTATCAATATTATTATGATATGGAAGCAATAGTGCGCCGTTTAAGAAACATATACCTGGTGAGTATCCAACTTTTCGTTTCGTAATTTCACTTATTGGCCCTTTATACGGATCATCAGCTCTCATATTTGACTTAAAAGTAATAAAGAAATATCGCATTAATTTATTAATCAAAATATAATTGCACTACTTTAATTGAGATAAATGAAAAATAGTCTTTACGTTTTTGATAAATACATCATCGTAATGTTCACTTCTTCCAATACGTGGAATATTTTTAGCAATTTTGAGAAAAAATGCAGGCACTTCATCTGCAGCTACTTCTCGATTTCCCAGAATGGTCAGAACAGCTACTGTCAATATAGCTACAATAAAAGCAATATGATTACTTTTTAAAATTGAGAATTATTGGTTTTAAATATATCCTTTAGCAATTTTAAATTGAATAATATTTACCAGGTACAACGTAGCTTTTAACGGTGGTTTGATTAGTAAATTTCTTCATTTTGTTTGGTAAAAAAGTCGTACTGAAATTGGTTCTGTCTAAACCCACTATATATACTGTAAGGCTAATTAATTAAATATTTGACTCACGTTCTTAATTCAAATTGTACACGTCTCTTGTTTTGAGCTTATGCGTTTATAGAACTTAGGGAAGAATATTTATTGTCCAATCATTAAATGCTAAATGGTAGACATCGTATTCATCAAAATGTATGAAAAACAATTAGAAAATACCGTTTTTAACATAATTTATTGACATTAATGATTACAAAAGATGTTAGTTACAATTTCATTAAATGGACAGACAAATTTCCAGAATATTATGAAAAATTTAAAACATTTTAAGCGATGTAAATATTAAATTACAAAACTATTCACGTACACATTTATTGTAAAATAATATACGAGTCATAAATAATTAGTGTAAAAAAAATTATTTATACTGAATTGGTTCGTGTAAAGTAATTTAAATACAATAATAATAATAATAACAACAGGATTCTAAATAGTTCACTCAAATTAACTGTTTTTTAGAAAACTAGAGACAATTCTTTTTCTGTTACTTTAAATATACGTACCATTATATTGTTACCTGGACGTGATGCAGGTCATAGCCCTTATCCTCACTGAATTAAAATGTGTGGAGTGAATTTTAAAAAGTTAATGGAATTGGCTTTTTATACACTTTTTAATAGGTCATACTATTTTAAAAATAAAAAGATAAATAAACATCTTATTAAATAAATGTTAATTAAAGTTTAAAGTAGTCATAAAACAATTACGTATCGAAATAAAATGTTTTTTATATTATTCTGAATTTGTGATCATTAAACATCGGCTCGAAAGAAAAATTTTCTCTCGTGAACATGTTTTTTTTTTTTAACATTAAGTTAACCCTTTCCTGCATACATATATTATTTATTAAATATAACAAATTGTAAAACAGCTACCCATGTATATATGTTATGCAGAATATTTCCTAAACTCCTACTCAAATGAAATTAAAAAAAAAACGGACAAACA
This sequence comes from Megastigmus dorsalis, assembly GCA_900490025.1. Taxonomy (NCBI): domain Eukaryota; kingdom Metazoa; phylum Arthropoda; class Insecta; order Hymenoptera; family Megastigmidae; genus Megastigmus; species Megastigmus dorsalis. The sequence continues at coordinate 25,878 of UELU01126606.1, forward strand.
AGCGTGATATTGTCTCCGATAAAATTTAAATCACATTTAGATGGGCAACGCAAAGGGTTAAGCAGCAGAAATTTTTTAGTAATGAAATTTTACATGACAAATTTTGTATTAAAACCTTGCTCTCAATCTAAACTTGATTTAGATGAAAAAAATATCTTTAATATCTTTACGAGTAAGAATTAGTTAACACGAAAGTTAAAAACGTATTCACGAGACAGAACCTTGTCCAAATTAAAATTTGACATAGAACCTTTTTCAAACTGAAATTTGAGATAGAACCTTTCTAAATTAAAATTTGAGATACAACCTTTTTTTAACGTGCAGACCGTATTTAAAAGTTACGTAATAAATTATTTTTATAATGTTTAGTGAAGTTAATCGGATGAGGAAAGCTTTATTGTTAAAAGTTAGAAAGCTTATATTTCAATGTTTAATTCCAATACCTAACTTATTCAAAAACTAAAAAAGCTTACTATTAAGTAATAGTATTGTAATTTTTTACTTTTAATACTTATGTCTTATGAAAGAACATTCAATTGGTATTAACTAGTTTCATTTGAATCATAGTTGTAATAGTTAAAGTACAATTTTTATTAAATAATTATTTGTGACCATCATAATAATTCATATATACCACAGTATAAATTTATTCCAAAGAACATTATAATTAATTTAGGTAAGTCCAATAAACAACAAGCAGAATAATTCATAATATTGTATTTATTAAAAGAATAATAAATCGTACATTACATGAAACAATAAAAGCCGATTGTTATGTGATAAAACTTTTATTATTTGTTCATCGAAGCTTTACATTGCATTTTTTATGTTTATTATTAGTTAGAGAGATTTCTTTGGTGCGTCAATTTGAGATTATTAATTTCCAGTCCAGGATGAAATGTTTTTTCAGTCAGTGTATTTCTGACTGGAGTCTTGATGTGCATACCATGCATTGCAGTTATCTCTTGCTGTTTCGCACAAAGCATCCATGGCGCGGTTGGCAATATCGTAATCTGTTGAACAAAAATAATCATAGATTTATTTTTAGTATTCAATGTTTATTTTTCGCCGATACAGCTGCAGGTTGATATACACCAAATTGAAAGTTTACAATATTTTTTTCATAGTTTATACTATAATGGTTTACATTATAAAGAAGAACGTAGGCTCAGCACCATATGATAAAGAATCCAAATTGAAAGCGAAAATTCTCGCATCTTTTTTTAGTTATAATATATATTTGTACACAATAGATATATAATTATTGATAAAAATAGCTAAACTTTAGATAGTGATTAAAAGAAATAGCTTCAAACTTTTTGTTTTGAATACGATTTTACCACATCTAATTAACTCGGGATCGAAAAAAATTACTTCTTTTTGGAAACTAATGACATTTGGAATGTTTAATAAAAACGTGATTCTTATAACATAAAATTATTTTGAGATTTTTAGGCACGACCGCCCCACAGCCTTATATTTTCATCATCGCAAAAAGTATCGAAATTCAAAAATCACATATTTAAGTACAAAACAAAGTTTTATTACGATAAAAATTGATATTGAGCAAATTTTTTTATACAAGAATTTATATGTGTATATTATCAAGTAAACCGATTTTCTCCGCGAATTTTTGATGGATCGAACTGAAATTTTGAGAATTAGCTTATTATGTTATAGAATAAAAACATTTCAATTTCGCACCATATTTATTGAGCTTCAAAATTGCTTGATTTTATAAAAATGGTGAAAAATAGTTTTTTAGTATAACTTAAAGAACGTTTAATTTTTCAATACACGAAGCTCAAGAACTAAAAAAATACGTCTTTTCTGTATTGAACACTTTGCTTTGAAATTAATTTCTTCAAAGATAAACATAGAAAGATATATAAAATTGACAAAAATCATCGATTTTTATCCATAACTTAAAAATAATTGATTTTTCACAGAAGTATTAAATGTAAAGGCTGTACAATACAATAAAATAAAACATTTTTTGTTGAACACTTTTGATAGGAGCGATTCGTTTCAAGATAACAGTGAAAAACGATTTAAAATGCTTAATAATCAAGAAAAATATTAGATATTTTTATATACTTGCTCACCGGTGACAGAATTAGCTCGTTTGCCGAAGATGCTGCCGTTGAAAGGTGGCTTTCGGTAAGCGGCATTGACATTAAATATCGCAACAGCTAATACAACCAAAAGGACGACTACGAAACGAATAGCAAACATTGTAGATGTTTTGGTGGTGGATCTGAAACATAAGAAATAATAGATAAATTTATATATAAAGCGCCAGTAACAATATATTATATTTATATATTCTATTTATATAATAATATCATATGGTAAATATAAAATTATATTTTATAATGCATCTTTATAAATATTGAAAATTTTAAAAAACATTTAAAAATATATTTAATTATAGAAATAAGTATTTACAAAATTTGAATACTTTTTTTATGTGTGTCAAGAGAAACAACGTCGATACGAATACCGGAGCTTACAAGTGCACCGTGAGTCAGTAGCTGGTAAAATACTCGTCTGCTGACTGGCTCCGTGCTTTTATACCCGAGAAATGAGTGAATACAAATGGGTCTGACAAACGCACGACTTTCGCTTTATTTTGAATATCGAGTAACGAGTAATGTACTTGTTTGGTAAATCGATTTTATTGAAGGATTGAAAAAATTAATTTATAAAAGAATGTGAAACTCACGCAAGTGTAACAGAAATTATGGAAAACTAATAATCGTTGTTTGTTGTAAATGCTTTATTTTTACTTATTTATTTTAAGCACAGGAAAAACTGAGTAAAGTGTATACCCAGGAAAAATGAAGCAGATGAGAGTATGAGCTATGGAAATATTAAATATAGTAATAAAACTTGTGTTCTTGAGGAATTGTTTAGTTATGTAATTTAATGTTTACTTTACCCAGGTTTCCCCAATGTAATTTCTTTTATACTCTTACAAATCAAAATTTTGTTAGTAGTAGTGTTCATTAAACAAAAAACTAAATATTGACTCTTACTTTAAAACTTTACGTTTAAAAAGCCACCGGTAATTCAAACAATATATAAATTGTTAGTTAAATAAAAATTTATATTTATTGACATTTAAGATTTACCAAA